>JAMLFT010000496.1:0-41273 GCA_026544285.1 Pachyrhizus erosus
TTCTAAACTCAATACATGTATTTTTAATAAACATAGTCCCAAATTAGAAAATAGTTGCTAATTTTCACAATAGTAAAACCCAAAAGACACAAATTTTCTACATAAATATAGTAAATATTGACACTTATCAGTTATGTTTGTACTTGGATCCAAGACTTAGGATTGTTGGAAGATGTTGATGAGATTGTTGTTGCAAGTTAAGGTAGGAGACATGGTTGTGCATGAGGCCATGGTCACTATGATGATAGTTATAGACAAGAAAATAAGTGAAAAAAATATTTATGCAATGTAAAGTCTGTGTACTATCAAAAGAAAGTGATATTTTTTTTTTTGTCGTTAATTAATAAAGTTATTATAATGTGGTTTATTTTGGTTGTTTGTAAGGTTAAGGGAGGATATATAAACTTAATATTATTATAATGTTTTTTAAGTATATAATTATTTAAATATACATTGAGTAATTTAAATTATGATTTTCTTTTATTTTTAACTTTTTTTAAATTTTTTTATTAGATCTTGTTTGTCTATTATTTTGTAACAAGACTAAATAAAATCCTTCTAAAAATATTAGAGACTAATTAAAGAAAAATAATTTTGTAAAGACCAGAACAAGAAATTCAACATATATTTACAAAGATTAAAAATATATTTATATTTTGATAAAAAAAAACATATTCTATTGGAGTCCTCAAAATAATTAATAAAAATAAAATAGTAAATAAATAAATTAGATAAAATAATAATAATAATGATCCATACAACGTATATTGATTATAAGATATGACATATTTTAGTTAATGAGATTATTTTTTCATGGTAAGTGAATATTTTATTAATGCAATATATATTGTTCATATTTATTGCTGTTAAAATATATGATTCATGGCTAACATATTTTGTAAGAAAAAATAACTTTTTGTCAAAATATTCTTTTTAAAAGTTTGATTGAATGAATATAAAATGTATGCAATACTAAAAATACATTTGACCCATATTTGTTATGAGTAAAATTGTCACACAACGTTTTTCTTATAAATTTTGCCCTAAAGTAATTTTGACACAAATTTTAACTAAATGACAAAAATTTTCATCCCAAGAGATTTTTTTATAATGGTTACCGGTAAGTCTAAAAAAAATTAAGACTATAAAACTTTATGTTTTCATATTACAGAACAATAATTAAGTTTTAATAATTAAAAATAAATAATTAGTATGTTTAACAATCTGTTTGACAAATTTTTTGTCTTTACGTATTAATTGAAAAGAATTATAGTTTATTTTAAATAATATTTTTATATCTTTCATTTGTTATTTTTTATATTCTTGTAACACCAATATAGTCATTATGTACTCACTTGTGACATGTGTTTTTCAATTTTAAAGAATGTTATTGGTCATTGTTGATCAATTTAAAATATTCATAAGAAGCACAAATAAAAAATGAGTACACGTGTCTCTATTGATGCAAGAAAAACTATATAAAGAGAATATATAAAAAAGACGAAAAACTATTATTATTAATTAGTTGTGACATTCTCCCATCTATACTAGAGATAAAATATTCATATTATATTTATTGTTTAATAATGAGTCTAAATTATATACTACACTAATGATAAATAATAAAATGTCTTGTGATTATCTTACTAGTTTCAAACTTTCATTTATGATCCAAACTCATGAATATTATCATGTCATTGAAAATAAGCATGAATGATCATGAATATTATCTTGCCAACCTACTTGGTATCTCCAATGGTGTGGGTTTATATATTAATAACATAACAAATGTTTATGTTTCTTTATATAACCAAATTTGTCCCTTGTTTATATCCCATTTTATTTTACTTCTATTATTACTTTTTTTAGGCTTAAATATTTTTTTAGTCCCTTAAGTTTGGGCCAAGTTTGCTTTTGGTATCTTAAATTTTTTTTTAAAAAAAAACTTCTAGTCTTTGTAATTTGAAAATACCCCACTTTTTGTCCTTAAGGTTATTTTGTAGCGACCATCTTAGTCCCTTTAATAAGAACCAAAAGTGTGTTATTTCTAAAATTGCAAGATAAAAATAATCACTTTCTGATTTAGAAACCAGTAAACTAAATCTAGGGTTGAGATATCAAAAAGATATTTTATTATTTTTTATATGTATATATATAGATTTATTGATCCTGTTGATGTCAAATGAGTGTTAATAGACCTATATTTTTTTTTTAGTACCAAAAGTTTTCAAAAATACAATTATGAAGAATATTATTGTATTAGTTAACCAATGTTTAAAAAACTTAATTTGTTTCTCAAATTTGAGATTATTCAAATCTATTAACCTAACTAATACTATATTTTATATTATTTTTAAAAATATGATTTATTTTAAACTCCAAAAATTTAAATTAACAAATAATACTTTAAAATAAGTTATTTTTTGCAATTTAAAACCCTAAAATCAAATGAAGAAAAATCAAACTCTATGCACAAATCAAACTCTATGCAAGACAAAAATCCACCATGGTGATGTGACAAGTTATAATGGAGGAAGAAAAAAAAGAGGACAAGTAGGAAAGGTGAAGATTGAGTATGCAAGAGACAAAGTGAGAGAGAGAAAGAGAGACGAGTTGGGAGAAGATGAGATGAAACTATGCCAATGTGGTAGCAGCAATGACCAATCAGACTGTGGTAAAAGGGAAGAAAACAAAGCATGAGAAAACATGAAGATGAAATTTGAGAAGTAAAAAGGTAATTTGATGGAAGTTATTAAGGTAGAAACGTTAAAGAGACTAAAAGCAAAGAAGGAAATGATGACTATATCAAAAAGTCTTTTGTCTTTATTGGAAAACCATGAACTAAGTTTTTGCTTCTTTTTGTCTTACAAGAAATTTGATTTTTTTTTTTTATCATTAGACAGTCAAGAATAACATTTAGATGCATGATGATCATATTTATGACACTCTACCTTAGAGATACCATGATCTCAATCCCTACATTTACTTTAAAATTGGTTATTATTGTCTTTTGTTGTCATCTCTAATATTATTATCATTTGAGTCTTCATTCTCCCATTGTTCTTCTTTGACCAATACATTTTCTTTTTAAGTTGTTAGAATGAGTATTTGTAAAAACTTTTAAAGTTTGTTTGTATGTAATTAAGCTCTAATTCATTTTTCATTCATAGACCAATTAAAAGATATAGAATTCATTAAGAGAAAGGTTGTTTATGTCTTTTGACTCTTCAATTGATCAAAGGACAATTAAATTCTCAAGTAGATATATTTGTTTTTCTACTATGACAATATCTTCAGTTTGTTTCTATTGCATAGCATTTTCTTTGCAATTTGTATAATCCTCATAAAAAAATTGTGACAAATTCACCATTCTTCATTTATAAAAATTGAAAGTAACTTCTTAAGATTTAGAGTTATCCACACTTCATTCTAAAATGTCCTTTATATTTTTTCTTCATCAAATAACATGTCCTTGGAAGTAACTTTGCAAAGAATAGTTTTTAAGATGGGACAATCAATAGTCTAAAAAGATAATTTTTTACGGTTAATTAAATTTTTGGTCCTCAATTTTTTATATTTTAATTTTTAGTCACTGATAAAAAAAATTTGTCATCTTTTGATCTTTCATTAATTTTTCGTTAATATTTTGTCCTTAACATTAAAATGGATCCGTCAAGTGTTAACTTGTCAAATGAAAATTCATGTCAGCACGACACATGACTTGAATGTCATGTGACACCACATAAATGTTTATTTTTTACTAAGTGAACTTTCAATTTATATGAACAAAAATTTTAAAATCTAAAGCAGATAAAGAAGAGATTCTAAAAATGACTAAAATAAAACAACAATTTAATGTATGATTAAAAACTAGAATTTAAATTTTGTAGAGACTAAAATTAAAGAATGAAAAGTTTGAATATTGCATCTTAGAGACTAGTGGCGATTCCCAAATAATTGAATTAATATAGATCAAGGTATCACACTTTGGAAAGAGGTTGAATATATCAATTATGAGTTATAGAAAATGATGTGTAAACCTAAATTTTGAAGGTTTAATAGATTAAGAGACCTAGGGTCACAATTTTACATATATCCTTGCATTCTCCTTAATTTCTATTCTAATTAAATCCTAATTATTCTTTCAATTATTAATTTTGTCCCTCAAAATTGACTAATGAAATTGGATTATGTTATGAAAGTTCTCTTTATTTTATTCAATAGTTGTTAATTTAGGATCCTATTTAAGAAAAGGATTAAGTACGAAAAGTTAATTTGATTAGAAATTCATATTGTTAGTTTATTCATAACATTTTGAGAACTCAATTATTGTGTAGACAAATTAATTAACTATAGCGGGTCACAATTACTTAATTAATTAGGTTTAGGGGTTATTAGTCCCTAATAGGAAATGAATAACAACACAATAATTCAATTGAGTGAGTAATCTAGAATTTTATTAAAATTGGAAAATTAGGGTTCACAGATATATCTTATATCACAATCTTAACTTAAATTTAGTTAATCATGAATATTGGAAAGTGTAAAATTATATAAAATAAAGTGTAAAAGACATAAGAGAAACAAAAATCTTTACAAATTTTGATCCTTGTTGTGACATCAAAGTGTGCACAACCCTATATTTAGAAGCAAAATGTATACTTTTTTACTAAAGTGTAGGTTTTTTGTTAAAATATGACCATACATAAAATTAAAAATACAATTGTGTTTCATACTATAAGGCTCATTTATGTCTTTATGATGTCTTTTTCAATTCTCTTAGTTATGTTTAACACAAAAACTTAAGTTTTACCAAAATAATATACAAAAAATAAAATATTTTCAAAATCAAAATTCATATTCATTACACACAAGATCACATATAAATTATAATTTATCAATAAAAAAAAATAAAATTTGAAAATCTTATGTGAAATAAAAATTTAATTTTAAAATTTTTAAAAATTAAAAATATTATGCACATAATACTATTATATAATATTATATTATACACATGTAAAATCAACATATGACACTTTCTTATGATATCTCTAAATAATGTCACGTAAGTATTATATTTCATAATGACATGAATTCTCGCTTACAAATTATCACACCACTGAATTACATTGATAAAAAATTAACCACTAAGAAAAAAAAGTTACAGCTATATTATTATTTTAATACACCTTAAACTTCTAATTGATTTGATTAGACTCAAAGATATTGTCTTCACGGAAGAGTTTCCCATAAGTAGAGGGAGTAATCTTTGACAGAATAACTACAGGATAAAGTATAAATGATAGAACTGATTGATAGCTAATCGTTGAAATAAACAAACAAAATCTTGTACAATGACCAAACCGAGATTTAATTTTAAAATGATAGCCTTTGTAGAGTTCTTGCATTTAATTTTGCAAAATGATTCATCTGTCGAATATGTGGCTTGTGCTTTTCTGCACCTACCAAGATAACCAAATGAAGAAAGAGTAGTCTAATGACCAACTTTTAAAGCCAATTAATTAAAGCATAACTAAAGGTCAACTTATGTAAAAAATAAAATAAAAAAGGTAACCACCCAATCTCTAAAAAATGATAATATCACCTAATGACTAATTATTATATAAATTCATTCTTTTAAATCAAATTAATTGTTATATAAAGTTATTTTTTAATTTAAATTGAATTAATGATGAGTAATTAAATTATTTGCGATAGATTTTTTAATTGAAATTAAATTGATGACAAAATAATTTACTCTTTTTCATAATAATTAAATTAATCATGATACATTGTGTCGTAGCTAATTCAATTGTTATTAAAAATTATAATTTTTATAATAATTAATTCAATTACTATTATAAATGAAAATTTCTGTCTTAATTTATTTAATTTTAATTAAAAAATAATTTGATCATATTAATTCGACTATTATTAAAAAAATGTAAATGTGTCGTAATAAATTTAATTTCAATTAAAAAATGATTTGTATTACTATTAATTTGATTAGTTTAAACAAAGTAGCTTATGCAAAACAAAGATATTAATTTTCATTTTGTATTGTGAAAATAAAAAATTGAAATGTATTTCTATTTTGCATTGAAGGTGTGTGTGTCTTTAATACAAGATTTTCTATTAGTTAATAACGTAAAACAAGTATGTCTTTCCGTTTTGTACTGAGAATGCACATTCCAATACAAAATGTTTTGTTTCAAAATCAATGGAAACACGTTTGTGTAAGAAATATTCTGGGTTAACAAAATTAAAGTAAAATAGAGGGAATTTTAGCCAAAAGGGGGTACGGTTAACAATAACCCAACGTGATTCATGGCATTATCTTCCATACATATTCAAGATTATAACAATGGTAAGTACTAGGAGAATATAGTCTAAAATATGTTTTCAATTTCTCTATTTTTAATGAAATTAGATTTTAGTCTCTCAACTTTAATATTAATCAATTTGATCCTAGATTTTATAAAAAATAATAATTTTTGTAGTTTCTTATAATAAAAACTGCTTGTGATAAAAGACGAAAATCATTATTTTGTTAAAGTTTAATAATTAAATTGTCAAAACTAAAATACAAACATTAATACCAATTTTTATAAAAAAATGTACAGAAATAAAAATATATTTTACTCTAAAAAAAATTTATTGGATTCACCCCTACGGCTTTAGCATGATTAGAACAATTTCTAAATTCAAAAATCAAGTTTACTAATAGGTTTAGGACCTATAAATTGAATTATAGTTATTAAATTGATGCAGAACTAAATTAGCCATTGCTTATAGTTTTAAGAAGATTAATTACAATTTTTTTTGTCTTTGATTGTTAAAAATTTTGATTTTAATATTTTTTATTTTATTTTTAAGAATTTTAGTTTTTTTATTTTTAAAATTGAGAATTTTAATTTTATTATTAAATTTTTTTGTGTTGATCATTAATGACATTAATATTGATTGATTATAAATAAAAATACTAAAATTACTAATTTAACAATAAAGATTAAATCACTATAATCAAGCAAAACAAAGAAACTAAAATTAAAATTTCTGAAAAATAGGAGAACAAAATTATAATTTAGACTTTTAAAAAATGTATTATAATATCCCTGACACAATATTTGGTCTTGGTTACTTACAATTTAAAGTAGTAAAAAAAAAGAGGATAGATATTGATCTCAAAGAAAGCTTATCATGATGATGAAAATGAAGAGTAAAAACGGAAAAGTGTAAGTGCAACTATAAACGACATTAATTTAGAGTTGCCTTTGGAGACTCTTTGATCTTAATTGAAAATAACTTTTTGTCTTCTATCTTGCGTAATTTCAAATTTTCATCTTCTTTACATCTCTATTTGCTTCCTTTATTACATAATAAATGTGTAAAGAAAAAACTCCTCTTTATTAGTCCTCTTGACTATCCAAATGAGGTTTACCAAATAAATGACAACGAAAAATTTATAAATATATTGAAAAATATGGAATTATTAGATATATGTTTTCAGTTTTATACCTGGATTAAATGCTTTAACTAAAGTAGCCAGTTAGGTGATGGTTATTCTTGTACTATCTAGGACGTAAATGATAGGTAGGTTATAAACAAGAGTTGTTTGTTTTTTTTTTTTACAATAACGATAGTGAAAACATAACTTAAATTTACATTTTACTTTACCACCTGACCAATCATAATGATTCATAGAATTGGTGTGTCTAAACTTATATACACTCAATTAAAAAAAAAAAAACCTTATATACATTCATTGAAACTTCATTTCTCATTTATTTTTATCCAGCCAATTAATCTAGTTATATTATAAAAATGTTCTCTATTATTAGAAGAATAATTTTCGCGGAAAAGAGATATCTTAATTTATTGAGATAAAGAATTTTTTTACATAAAAAATAGGTGATAATAACAACATAAAATAAGACAAGATTTAACAAGTGAAAAATATTGTTGAAATTTTATATATTAACACTATCTAATCATTTGATTAACTTTTAAATTATTATATTAATCATAAAATAAGATTTATGTTATTTTAATTTATAGATGTTAGTTATTTGAGTTTATAAAACAAGTATATTTATGATGGATTGAGTCCTTACTTGGTGTCTAAATGAAGGTATTTGATCTCATATATAGTTATAAAATTACCGTCTCATTAGATCATTTTATATGACATAATGTTCTGTGTAGAGAGAAGTAACTCTCTCCTTATGAGATTTTTGTGATTCAAGTGAAGTGGTAAACATAGATTTCATCTTCTCTTCAAGTACACGTCTTTCCAACTCTTTTATAATCATTATTATATATTATGAGCATGTCATAATTGTACATTAATTGGTATCAAAACTAGCATTTGAAGATAAATTAGACTTAAATCCAAATTTTTAAGATGATGTATTGCATTATTTGTGTTTGGACATTTTCTTAAGGGATTAAATTTCTATGATTTTGAGGCCAAATATTCTTAAAATATTATTTTCAATTTTTGTGAAAATTTTATGAATTTCTCTTGACACTTAAAAATACTTTATGTTTATTTATTTAAGAGTATTTTGTATATTTTAATATTGTGCTATCGGATTTTGTATTTGAATTTTTTTGTGCATAATTCTAATAATATTAATTACATAAATTTTAGTATGTTTTACTTTTTTTGTTTAGGTACCTTGTTTGATAAATTAACTTTGATTGTTGTATAACTTAAATAATTGTCCTTTTGTATCTTTTTGAATGTTTTATGCTTAATATGTATATTAAATTATTTTTTGCAAACTTAATTGTTAATATTTTTGTATAATGTTCAACTCACTTACAGTGACAATGATTATAAAAAATTTATGTAATTTTAAAATTTTTATTTGAATTTAATATTTCGTTAATGATAAATATAACTTATGAATATATTATTATCAATGTGATTTTGGTTGTGCTTGTATCAATTTTGTTTTAATACTCTATTAATGTTAGGATTTTTTTTGTACATGAGTTTGTACATTGTATTTTTTTTATATATCTCTTACTTATGGTTCAAGACCCTTAGGTATGATTACTTTGGATAATAAATTTTGTACGTTGGTATATTGTGTAATGCATATTAAATTAATTTTATTATTTTTCACTAGTTATTGTGTTCACTTCAATTATAACTTTGAATAGGACAAATTATGGTGCTATAAAAAGTTTATGGATTTCTTAGTCATTGTTGACATAGACCTAGCTTTGAGGGAAAAAGAACACCTGATTTCTATTGTTGAGTTTACTATTACTTAGGGGTTGTTTTATGAGAGATAAGAGTTTACCATAAAATAAACTATGGTTGGTGATGACAAAGTATATCGTTAAAAAGTTTACTAGACAAAACATTCCACAAATTGGTTGTGCCTAGATTTTTCTAAAATTTATTGGTAAAATGTTTATGACTTTAGATAAGGCCCATGATGTCATTAATGGTGATGCATTATTATAACAAACTAAAGTTCATGAAACTGAAGATCAATGATAGTTTCCTTATTTAGAAAGTTTTGGAGCTATTTTCTTTTAAATTTAACACTCTAAAGACCTCTTATAATAGTCTAAATTTTAAGTGTACAATTGATGAGGTCATCATTATTGTTATTCAAGAAGCAAAATCTATAAAGAATGGTAAGTTTGATATTGTTCAACTTGTTGTCAAGCCTTACAATGAAAATTTCATTATTTTTACATCTAATACTGAGGATGTAAAGAAATATAACAATGAGAGATTCAATAATAGTAACAAGGCAAGGAATGTAGCTAAAATTTTGGGTCTAACAAGAAGTTCTTTAAATGGAATTACAAGTATTGTAAAAGGTATGGACATTAATTCAATGAATGATACATCTTCAAGAAAAACAAAATGGGAAGAGCTTATGAGCATGATGAAGCTAGGTACCAAATTGTTGTGGATAGTTTCTTTAAATTTATGTTGTAAATGTGTCTTGATTTTGTGTTATTTCTATTAGAAGAAAATTGTTTTCAATTTTAGTTTTGAATAATTAAAGTTAGACATTTTGAGTTTAGAAATATAAAGCTTGTTATTTATTTTATTGTTGTTGGTTCAGGAGTTCTTTGTGATGTTAATATAAAATATGATTGATGTGATTGTTAATTATATTTTTGGATGCCTTTAAGTGCTTGAAGGTTATCATTAAGATGTAAACTCATAAGAAGATCAAGTGCTTAAAGTCCATGAAGGGTCTTCAAGACTAAGCATAATCCATATGGTGTGGATTTCTTGCTCATTTTGTTTTATAATTACGCTATAGGGATGTTAAGACTATTTTTTTAAATAAAATTTATCTAAGAATAATGTAAGCAAATTCATGATTCTTATCTTACACGTTAAAGATATCCTTTTTGCTAGTAGTTGACTAACATTAGACCAAGACTTAGGGTATGTTAAGCATTCACTTTGAAAGCCGTATGGTAAATTTGTTTTAAGCATCTAGATTATTTTATAGGTTACATGACATTCTTGGATGGTCATAGAGATATTCAAATGATGTAATATATTATCGTTGTGGCTATTTAAAGGATAAATCCTTTAAGTCATTGTGCTATCAAAATGATAGAGAAAGATTACTGAAATAGATAAGGTTTCGTATGCATGTGATGTTGACAAACTTATGTATACTGAATTTCATGCTCATTCCAATATTATTTTTGGAGTTAATACTTTGGAAAGATACTTAGGCAACCTATTTTTAGGTCATTAAAATCTGTAAAAAGGTCTTGAGATACTTGTAGAGAACTACAATTATATGTTGACCTATGTGAAGTTTAATAAACTTTCGGTCAATCATTTTACAAACTACTTTACCAACCAAAAATCTACTTTTTTTTCTTCAATTTTGTCGCTTATCATTAGGCTACTTGTCAAGTTACGAGGCTAATGAACTTGATTACTAGCTTCCATACTATTAAAAGTATATTTAGACCACTTGTAAAATATTGTAATAATATTATTGTTGTACATTTCCATCAAAATAATAATAATAATTTTTTGAACAAAGTACTTTGATATTTGCTAGAGACAAAATTTCAAAGTCTAAGATTCAAATTGAGAACATAAAGTGCATATTGTTAAATTCACTAACCAAAGGCTTAACTAATGAAAAATTTGAGAATTTTGTAGTTCATATGCATTTGGTTAAGTGTTTTGATTTTTAAGTTAGTGAAAGTTTGAGATTAAGTATTTGTTCATTGTTCTTTATGAGATATGTAATTTGATGATATGACTTTTGTTATCATATCTCATATGACAATATTAAGATGTTTGGACCATTTTATATATATGTTCTTTTATTTAACTTACTTATGAAATGTAAGTTATTGACATGTACAATGTTTATTCTTATCCAATATAATTTTTTTCTTGTTAATAACTACTATATTTTTGGACATAATGGATATTTTTATAATAAATTTTTGTCTCCAATAATTAAATTAATATTATCAAAATAAAAGATTGTTGAAAATTTATGGATTTGTATTGTCTAATTATTGGATAAATTTTAGATTTTTTATATCAATTATAAAAATAAGATTTATAGTATTTAAGTTATGGATATTAGTTAGTTTTAAATCCACTTTTTATCCTTATAATTTTGTTATGTGCAATTTTAGTCCTCAAAACATTTTATTGTACATTTGTTCCCTATATTTTTTAATATAAGCATTATTTGTCCATCATTAAACTTTCGTCCAAATTTTAATAAAAATTATTGATGTGACATATTAGTGATGATGTGATACTGACATATTGATGTAGTGGATGACGTGATAGTATGACACATGTATTAATATAACACTCACACATGTAACTTTGATCTTTAATGCTAGTACATTTGTCAAATTGTCACTATCATTTATCACATCACTATTTTTTGTGTCATGTTAACAATTTTTGTTAAAAATTGGACCAAGATTTAACAAAGGACCAACATTACTCAATTAAAAATATGGAAAGCTAAATATGTAATAAAATTTTTCAAAAAATTAAAATTGCACAATTACAAAATTAGTGACCAAAAATAAATTTTTAACTTTTATATATAAAAAAAGGTGAATTTTAACTTATTAATTATATAGTCTTATGATACGAGTAGATTTGCCTTATAATTTGAAGTTGTCACTTCATTATACAATTTTGTATGATAAAATATATGTAAGAAATCCAAGTTGATCAATAGAAAGAGTATTCTATCTCATCTGGATGTTCATGATTCAATTTAGATAACAAACATATTTTTTTCCCTCTTCATTACATATCTTTTAATTCTCTTTTATAATGTATAACTCTATATAAATGAAATAAAACATTTTGGTGTACATATTTTTACTCCTATAACTAGGTCTATAAATTATTATTTTTTAATATTTTATTTTTATAACTACCTTCACAAATCATGCACTATTATATAATTTTCATTATTTTTTATTTTAAATATAGAGACACGATGAGCCACAAAGTGTCTCTTTTTCCCATATTATTATAATATATGTTATAAATAAATAAGGAGTTTGTGTAGAATTTATTATTAAATTTCTTTAAAAAAAAACGATAATATATATATATATATATAAAAAAGGAATCTGGAAATTGGATCGGACGTTCCAGGGTGTAAGTGTTCTCTCCTTTTGTCAAGAGCTATTCATAAGTTAATTTGAAAGTGTTTTTCTTTTAAGTCATGCACTCAAAAGTCTCTCTTAAACCAGAAATAAGATCTGAGTAAGAAATCTGATGACTGAAGTAGCTAGAACGTGAATGCATACAAGTTTTCTTCATCCAACCGAACACTGGTTAGCGTTTTTTGTTCACTTTTTACGGTAATTTACTTTCTTGCTTCTTTATCCCATCTTATTAACTTATATATCCGAATTTATTGAATGTCTGCCATTAATTGTAAAGCTACCAAGAGTTGAAAATAAGAACTTTCGCTATCGCTGGCATTATTAGAATACATGAGGCTAAGCAATATATGGTGGTGAAAAATTCAAATAATTTTACAAGATATATACTGCCGCCTTCGATGAAAAATAGTGCATAAATAAGCCAATAATTAATTTGTTAGTTTGACTTAAAGGATGTAGTAGATTGATTGATGCTTCATTCATAGTGCTGAACAAATTTAGGTCCAAATTAAAACCTGAGACAAAGATGTTTTGGAGAGGCTTGGCTTCCTCCCTTGCCACATCTGAACAATTAATTTCAGGGTGCTCTGCCCTAGGAATTGTGCTTTTGCTCTGCATACTCATCCAACATGCTTCATATATAGTTGAATCTTCAAATTTCAACATTTTTCCTATTTTTTATATTTGTATTTTTTTTAAAAAAAAATTATTCTCTGCTTCTCTTCGGATTAATTTATGATTAAATTACATTTTTAGTCTCATATTTTTTTTTAACTTTAATTTGATCTCTTAAATTTTAAAATCACTTTACCTTAAAGTAATAATTCTCAAACAACTTTTTTATAATAACAAAAACAGCTTAAATGAAAATTTTTAAGTTGTCCCAAACAAGCTAGGTTATATTGGATTAAAGTTGAAATATTATTTTTCTAAATTTCACTGCACAGATATAAATTTTAATGTATAAAATGAAAAAAAATTTGTTACTTTGAGAATAAAAATATTTTTAAGTACTGTTAACTGAAATTTAAATATGCACTAAGTTGATTAATTTACTAGATTGTATTTGTTAATTTGGTATTACATGATAAACTATAAAAAGATGTCAAATCATATATATGTTTATCACACAAGTCAAAATTGGAAAATGAAATTATTCTTGGACAAGACATGATTCTTGGAGCGTGGTAAACTAATTTTAAGTTGAGAAAGTAATTTTCTAAATTTCAATGCACAAATACAAATTCCAATGTATAAAATATAAAAGTAAAAAATTTGTATTTTAAGAATAAAAACATTTTTAAACTCTCTTAACTCAAATTTAAGTATAAACTAAATTGATTAATTTACCATATTGTTTTTGTCAACTTGATAATTTATATATATACATATATATATTGTCCATCAACTGTCACATGTTGATTGGTCATGAGCTTTTTTTCACTTTTTACTCCTCTTATTTATTTTTATTTTTCCTTTTTAATTTTTTTAAAAGATCATGTTATAGTACATATTCACTATTAATACATAATAAACATATCACATCATAAAAATAAAATTATTTTTAAACATCTTTGAATGTATACATCTTAAGAAAAATAAAACTAAATAAAAAACAAGTGATTGATAAAATTAATTACATGATATAATACAAAAGGAGATATAGAAAGAAATTAGAAATGTTAATGATGTGTTTCTAATTCATGAGTGTCTAATTATTATTAATAGTTAAAATTAGCACAATAAAAAAATTAATGAAATGATCAATTTTATTTAAGAAAGACACTAAAATAAAATAAAAAAGTAAATTTTTTTAAAGTTAGAAGATAAATTGAAAGTAAAAAATAAGGCGAACTTTTGCCTTAATTTAATCTAATTTATTTATAAAAGTTAACAGTCTCTCACTTATTGGGAAAGAGCATTTCTAAGAAACCAAAGTAAGATTGATTTTTCACAATTTTCATTTAATTTTTTAAAATTTTCTATGTGCTGATTGAGAAAAGTTCAAAATTTTCATTTAAATATTTATTTAATTCCCTCCCGTACCCACTCTAATTTCACCTTTTTGTATTTTGCCTGGTAAAGGTTTGCATGTGAGAGGTGTGAGGTGATGGTGACATTTAGTCTGTGCAATACATAAACTGGTGACTGCAATTCACTATCATTCATTGTCTGAACTGAAATTATCTACCCTTTCAATATAAACTGTTTCCAAAAGTGAAGAAATATGTGCAAAGATTGTTAGAATTGCAATCTTCTAATCTAATTGGTCCCTCATACATGGTTGATACTTGAAAACTTTTGTGACAAATACAAGACACCCAATAAGGAGAAGCATACCACTTTGCAGCCCATAGCAATTTTCCCAATAATTATTTTGATAAAACTCAATTGCTGAGTAGTCTGACGTTGATGTTTCTTGTTTTTTTTTTGTCCAAAGTCAATTGCCAGTTTTCCAATAGAACTAACACGTGTGCAAGCTATTGACAAAGTGCTCTTTCTCTCTCTCTCTTTAAATGGTTAATGCAACCTAATATTTTGTTTTTTCTTTTCTCCCTCCCCCTAATTAAATATTTGTTTTAAAAAAATCTACATAATCTACAAACTTTTTTTCTAATAATTCCATATCTTTTTCTTATAAAAAGCATTGACCTACTTTTCCTAATCACCACCTTGCCTTTTAAGGACTTGTTTCCCTGCCTTTTCTCACCTTGTTTGTGTCTGTGTGAAACAAAATCTTTCCCCCTCTCAACCCACCCCTTAGATCAAGACAATCAAAAGGCATGTTTGGACATCCAGAGACAGGTAAATATTAGCAAATAAACATCAATTTTGTTGCTATCTAATAATCAATTTACTCATGAGCTGAAATTACTACCATATTATTGATTTTAACTATGTTTATGGTTTCTGGTAGTGGGGCTGGGGGCATGATGCTCTAAACCACCAAAAATATGCATTAATATTTGTCTACAGACTCAAGGTTTTAACATGCAGTTTTGTGTTTTTCCAAAGATAGATTAGATGAGATAACAAAGGTGAGAGCAGAGGGAGAAGCATCTTCTCAAATGGGAAGGAAGCATTTCTATGGTCCAACTCCTGGGACAACCTTAAACACAGTAACCCCTTGTGCTGCATGCAAGCTTTTGAGAAGACGGTGTGCTGAAGAATGCCCTTTCTCTCCTTATTTTTCACCACATGAGCCACAAAAGTTTGCAGCCGTTCACAAAGTGTTTGGTGCAAGCAATGTCTCCAAGATGCTAATGGTTAGTGCCTAACTAGTTCCACAAACCAAATTAGTCACTTTTTTTTCTTCAAATGGATTCACTTATCTTATTGAAGTAACAATTGATATTTTTTTCAAATTTTATGTACATGTATAGGAGGTACCAGAGGGCCAAAGAGCCGATGCAGCAAATAGCCTTGTTTATGAAGCTAACTTGAGGCTAAGAGATCCTGTGTATGGATGCATGGGTGCAATATCAGCTTTGCAGCAACAAGTTCAAACATTACAAGCAGAACTAAATGCAATAAGGGCAGAGATACTAAAATACAAATATAGAGAGGCTGCAAGTATCATTTCTTCTCATCATGTTGCTTTGGTTTCTTCTGTTGATGCAATATCAGCAGCAATTCCTGCAGACTCACAAGGTCTTTCTCAACCTCTTCCACCACCAAAACCATTACCCTCTCCTCCACCAAAGCCATTACCTTCTTCTATTATCCTCTCATCCTTGTCTTCATCTTCAGCTTCTTCTGTGTACACTCCTCCTAAAAGCTCAATGAGCCTTGGATCCATTTCCAGCACTGAAAATGTCCCATACTTTGTTTAGGTCCATTTGTTTACTATTCATTTGATGTAGGAATAATCATGCTTTTGTCAACAGAGTAGAATGTATCACTTGGTCATCTAGAGCTAATTATGGGAAAGGGAAACCCCATTACATATTCATATGCTTTTAGTGGTATTTTCTACTCTATTGATTTGCTTTTTCTCAAACATTATTATTATGATTTTATTTTTATACAACTCCTATTTATGCTTGATTTGTCTTTTTTGGAAGAGTAATGCATTCTAAATTGTAGGAACAACAAACATATAGGTATCAATTTTACTTTTACCAGGTATCTAGATTGCAGAGTTCCATGGCTTGAAAATTGTTTCCTTTTGAAATAGAATTAACTTCAGGAGGTTAAAATTAAACTGATGTAATGATTAAATCATAAAATGGAGAAAGGTGAATAAATAAGTCAACTGGAAAGTCTAGTTATTGGTAAAAGGAGAAAGCAAAACCATAAAGAATACAATGAGAAATGCATCATGCTCTGAGAACTATGATTTTATTATAGAATTGGCGCTGAAGATCACATGAACAGATGAAGTGTAGTCTTGAACGATTGGCCACTGCACGTGGGGGGAATATCTCCATTTGACTCAAGCTTAAATAACTCACTCACTCACTAGTCTGTGCCAGCTGCAGATTTAAAGGATATGAAAGATTTAACTTCTTTTAAGGGAGACAAGGTACGGTGGCTGTTATTGTTCCTGTTCCCATGTGAAGTTAAACGTCATATAGATATATATAGATCTAAGTTTATATATTAAACTCTTTTCTCGTATTAATTAGATTCTCAAACCTGATCAATCTTAGTATGAAAAAGAAAAAATAAAATAAAATCAGTCACTCCGCCTATATAATAAAAAAAAATGAAAATGAAGTTTTTTTTCTGTTCTATGTTGAATTAAATGCTTGTAGAAGACGTAGGTAAACTTTGATGTAAACTACCAATTTATAACCACTGATATATTGTTATTACAATATGGTGTCAGGGTATTGGTTTTCTACCTAGAAATAAAAAGGGCATAATGTCATAGCAAAATACTGTGCATAAACTTTTCTATCAAAATATATGTGATATTTAATTAGGTATGGTGGTATTGGAATCTTTTGTTATCACCAAAAAAGTTAGGTAGAACAATAGAAGAACAGAAAGGTTGATTATCTGCTAGCGGTAATACTAGTTGCTAGCACGTAGTGTAATCTAGAATAAAATAGTTCTTCAGTTTCATTTAGTAGCCAAAAGAGAGCATTAAACAGCTCGTGTCTAGCCAAAAGTTACACCATGACATCAAATAACTCAACATTGATATAAAATCGTACACTAATTTAATTTGCTTTTATTCAAATGCTTAGTCTTAGGTATTAATTCAAGCCATTAAAGTGTTCGAATCAATAGCCTCTTATGCATAGCCATGCCTAATTAGGAGAAGCTCCATTTATCGTTGAACACCAAAAGAATAAAAGATAAAAAAAGGGTGGAATCGTTTGCTTGCATTGTAATTAAAGTTGTTCTATGTAAGCAAAGGTATGCAATCTAAGTCAATCTTTCTACCAACAAAATCTCGTAACCTGTGAAGCATTCGATTCCTTTGACGTGTGAAACTCAACATTAGCTAGTGTGAAAGATAGGCCTAGAAATTAAATAAATATAAAAGATAGTTAATACTCATTTATAGAATACCCCATTTGTATTATTTATTCTCTCTTCCATCTCCGTTTTCCTGTTGTGTGGTAGTTTAGACGAAAGATGCGTATAGATTATGACACAGATCGAACTTGGTTTTGTCACCGTTGCTTGAAATATTCGCATCTTTGGCACAACATGGCCATTAGTGATTGTTCAATTTACTATTACTTAATAGCTCACTTAATATTCAAAACTTCAGAAACTTCATCTTTCCATCAAAACGTATATATTGTCTTTCATGTCAAACACTCCACCAAGAAGGCACGAGAGTTTTGATTTTCTTTATTCGGTATTTTTGAGAAGTGAAAGCAAGAAATAGTTTTATAACACGCAATTCAAGCTAGTTGGGCGACTTGGTGGTAAATCATGTAATATTTTAACTATTAGTAGTGATAAAAAAATATTATCAAACTGATATCGCATTTATGTGGGGTTGAGAAGTTCTAATATGATATTAAATGTCAGAAAAGATAAATTATATGCTTGAGAGGGTTCCCAGATGATACATGTACGTTAATGATAGGTTTTTGGATCTATGTGTGTGTGATTAAAAGTCAAAGATACATATCTAATAAAGCATTCACATGGATATATCTATGTATGCCTAATTAATTATTAGTAGCGCTGTGTCACAGTAGTTAATCAGAGAGGTTCTTCTCAGTGACAAGGACAGCTCAAAACTTGCATTGTATTAATGAGTCCTCACATGGAATCATCAACTACAACTTAGTGTGGTATAGTATAACCTAAAGGACGAGGCCGTTAAAATGGGCAAAATTCCTCCATTTGGTTAATTTATATGCTAAAACTTTTAATCGTGGCATATCTTATGCTAAGTTTGGTTACAAGTTATTAAAATAATTCTTTGATTTATTAAAAAAAATTATGTTAAAATTGGAAAATTTGGATTCTAACATGATCCCTTAAACGTATTAAATAAGATTTAATTCTTAGTTGTGTGTAAAAAAAAATTTCATGGAAAAAATAAATTCATTTGAGTGATATACGGTTGGCATTTAAATAATTTTTATAAAATACTAAATAAAAGGTCAAATCACATTATATCAAAATAATGGTTATCAAGTTTTTTTAAAGAAATATTTGGGTCATAGAGCTTGATAAAATACTTAGTAAAATCTAACAACGATTATGAATGATTGGTTTAATGACCTTTTTCAATCAAATTACTTTTTCATTTATAGGATCTTTATTTCTCTTTTTTGATGGAGATAGTAGAAGATTAATTTTTGATTTGGTATATTGAGGATCATAATCATGCTTCAAGTATTTAACCTATTAGAGTTTTCATTATTTCTTAATGGATCAAATCAAGTTTCTATTTATTAAACTCATATCAGTCTTCTGTTGGTAGTCTAATGAGCTCACTAAATTATATCACTTATATTAAGTTCATCTCAATGTAAATAACTAATATAAATGTTATAACAAAATGTGTATTTCATATTAATTAATTAGAAATTATAAAATTTATAACAGTCTCTCACTTAAACTTCATATTAACCTTAGACATTTATATCACAAAATTCTTTACGTGTGCAACTATATGTTACTTATTTTTAGACTTCCTTTATCACTATAGTTTTCATCACAATCCAACGTGATTAAGCCACAATGATCACCACTGTAACTCATACTCAATGACATATATCAAATATGGATAAGCGACATGGAAATTATACCTTATGTGATATTAATCATATCTATTTCCAATTAGTTCAAACTTTATTCTTTTAGAGATCAATCCAAAAGCAATATAAATATTGCACACAAAACAAGTTCAAAATACAATGATAAACATAAACTTTATTTCTATAGAAAACCAAATAATACAAATATATGAAATAGAACACAATTGAGACTTCTACTAAACTAAGGTACTATTAGGAATTACACTCATATGAGTAGTGTGCTCCTGAAAGACTTTAGGTATTAAACTTTTAGTAAGTAGGCCAATTAGCATGAAATTAGTCCTTATATACTTTATAGAAATTTGTTTATTTTGAACTCTTTTTTTAACAACCAGAAACTTGATGTCAATGAATTTTGACTTAGTAGCACTCCTATTGTTGTTGGAATAAAGAACTGTTGAATTATTATCACAATAAATTTTCAATGGACTTTCAATGTCATCAACCATAAGTAGACTAGTGATAAATTTTCACAGCCATATGTTGTGGTTGGAGGCCTCAAAGCAAGTAATGAACTCCACAATCATGGTTGAAGAAGCTATGAAAGTCTGTTTAGCAGACTTCCAAGAGATAACTCCTTTAGCCAACATAAATACATATCTAGATGTAGAACATTTGTTGTCTTGACACTCAACAAAATCAGAGTCTGAATACTTGATGATCTCCAAATTTTCAAACTTCTAATAAGTGGGCATATATCCTTTTGTTCTCTTCAAGTAATGCATTACGCATTTTGTTGTCTTCCAATGTTGCATTCTAGGATTACTCAAGTATTTGCCCAAAACTCCTACAACAAATGTTATGTCGGGAGATGTACAAACTTGAGCATACATCAACTTCCTACTGCTAATGCATAAGGAATCTTTTACATTTTAGATCTTTCAAGGTCATTATTAGGGCATTGTTTGAGAATGAATTTGTTTCATTTAGCTATCGGGATATCTCCTAATTTATTATCTTTCATGTTGAATCTATCTAGTACTTTATCAATATAGCTCTCTTGTGACAACTTTAGGATACCTTGAGAGTTATCTCTTAGTATCTTAATACCTAACATAAAAGAAGTTTTCCCAAGATCTTTCATTTTGAAATTTTTTGCTAGAAAACCTTTGGTCTCCTGTAAGAAGCCTATATCACTACTAGCAAGCAATATATCATCAACATATAATACCAAGAATATGTATTTACTCCCATTGAACTTATGATATACATAATCATCAACTACATTTACCTCAAAATCACATGAGATAATAACTTGATGGAACTTATGATACCATTGACAATAAGTATGTTTTGGATCATAAATGTATTTCTTTAGCTTGCATATCATAGGCTTTTTAATCACATAATAAAAAGTTTTTCGGTTGCATCATTTAAATCGTTTCTTCAATGTCATCATTTGGAAACGTTATCTTAACATCCATTTGATATAGCTCTACGTCAAAATGAGCTACTACTGTCATTATTGTTCTAAAAGAATCCTTTGAAGATACTGGGGAAAAGGTTTCTTTATAGTCAATGTCTTTCTTTTGAGTATAATCTTTAGCAACTAGACGAGCCTTATATCTCTTGAGATTGCCCTTTGAATCCTTCTTGGTTTTAAATATCCATTTACAACCAATAGGTTTCACACCTTTAGGTAATTCAACAAGATCCCAAATGTCATTGTCTTGCATAGGCTTCATCTCATCCTTCATGGCATCAATTCATTTTTTAGAGTTAGAAATGCGCATAACTTGACAAAAGTTGATTGGATCATCCTTTATTAAACCAACATCTTCCTCATGTTCTTGGAGAAAGATAATATAATAATTTAGGATTACACTTTTCCTTTCTTTAATGGATCTCCTTAATGACACTTCTTGATATTTTTGAGATTGCTCTATAGGTATTTGAGAGAGAACCTCATTGTTGTGTTGTTCTGGAATAACATCATCAACAATAATTTGAACATTGTCTTTTATTACCAGAGTTGTGTATTGAATAGTAATAGCTACAAGGACTTGATCATTGTTAATAATAAGTTATTCCTTAAGAAATTTTGCATTTATCATCTCAAAAAAGGATCTTGAAGTGGGATTGTAAAACATATGGCCTCAAGAGTGTTCAGGGTAGCCAAAAAAATAGTAGCTAATCGTTCTTGAATCCAACTTACTTTCATATGGCCTATAAAGTTGTGCCTTAACTAGACAACCCCAAATGTGCAAGTGTTTAATGTGTGGCTCCTTATCCAAAATTCATAAAGGGTTTTGTTAGCTACTTTACTCAACACCTTACTAAGGATGTAAACTATGATTTTTAAAGTTTCTCCCCAAAGTGACTTTGGCAAAGAAGAATGACTAATCATGCTTCTCACCATATCCTTAAGAGTTTGGTTTCTTCATTCTGCTACATCATTCATGTTTGGTTTGTCTGGTATAATGTATTGTAGAATAATTTCACACTCTTTTAAGAAAAATGCAAAAGGTCATAGGCATTGTTCTCTTAATATGTCATCCTATCATAGTACTTACCACCACGGCCAGATTTGATAACCTTAATTTTCTTTCCAAGTTGAAGTTCAACTTAAGCCTTGAAAGTCTTAGAAACGTCTAGGGATTGGGACTTCTTATGTATCAAATATAGGTAACCATATTTAGAGTAGTCATCTATGAACATAATAAAATGTTGTTGCCCATTCCAAGATGCTTTAGGGAAAGGACCACAAATGTTTGTATATATTAGTTCTAAGACATCTTTAGCTCTTTCAGCACCTAATTTTCTTATGTTTGTTCATTTTCCTTTGATACATTCAACACAGACTTCAAAGTTTGATAAATCCATGGGTTCAATAATTTCATTTGACACAAGTCTCTAAATTCTCTCTATATATATATGGCCTAAATGCTTGTGTCACAAGATGGCTAAATTCTCATTTAATTTTTGTTTTGTACCACATGAACTTGTTTGCAATATTTTATTAGAGGAACTAACATCATCAAACTTGTATAGATTGTCAATTAAAGAACCAAAACTAGCAATATTTGAATTTTGGTATAGACTAACTTTATTATTTCTAAATGAACAAGAAAAACCAAATATGTCCAATCTAGAAATAGAAATTAAGTTTTGCTTAAAAGATGGTACAACAAGAGTCTCAAACAAATCCAAAAAAATTCAGTTTTCAATTGTAATCTAAAAGTTTCAATAGTCTCCACTGTAACTTTTTTGTCATCACCCACAAAGATAAATATTTCATCACCACTTGGTGGTCAACTCCACATGAAATCCTACATAGTCATATTTATGTGAGTAGTAGCACTAGAATCTACCCACCAAGTATCCTTAGGTATAAAGCCAAATTGACTTTAGAACAAACTAAAGCAAGAAATTTACCTTTCTTTATATGTCATGCGACATACTTCGGACACCTTTTTTTCATGTGTCCTAACTTCTTATAGACGTAACAAGGTAAATTCCTCATCCTTCTTTTGTTTCTTTTGCTAAGAAGACCCTTCCACAACACCCTTAATTTTCTTTCTTTTCTTATTTTGAGATGTTGAAGTCAAGTGAGCATTTTCACTTCTATCTCTCGATAACCTCTCTTCCTCTTGCACATAGTGAGATATAAGCTTATTAGGGGACCATTTGTCCTTCTAAGTGTTACAGCTTACCTTGAATTGCCCAAATAGTGTAAAAAGTCATATCAAAACCAAGTACATGAGCAAGTCTTCGCCAAGCTCTAACTTAAGTGACTTGAATTTTTATGCGAGATTAGGCATCTCCATAATGTACTCTCTTATATTCCCTTTTTCTTTATACTTTATAGAGAAGAGTTTAGTCAATAGGTTACTTGTTTCTACCTTTTCATTTTTGACAAAGTATTGCTTAATTTTCTCAAAGATTTTTCTTACACTTTGACCCTTATAAATAGAGCCCTAAAAAGCTTTTGAAATTGAATGTTTCATAATCATAAGGCACATTTGGTTGGATTGATCCCAATTTTTACTTCATTAGAGTTTTTTTGAAGTGAAAGTGGGTTGTTCCATCCTTAGTGCCAAGTCTAAATTCATACAACTAAGAACAATCTTTGTAACTTCCTTCCAAGGCCTTAAAATTTGTCTCATCAGCATTGGGATGAAATTCACTTTAATAGTAACATTTGTAACACTAGTAACATAAACTAAATAAAGAACAAAAATTAATAACATTCACAACTAAACAAGCAAGTCATATAAAATATATATAATAAGATGTGCAAATAATTCACATAATAAACACATAAGAAGATATCTAACACAACATTAATTCTTAATCATTGGACATATAAATTAATTTATAATTAGTACTCTCAACACAATGCAATAATCAAATATTGATAATTAATTTTGTCAAATAATAATCTTTCTTTAGACATATTATTATTTACATAAAAAAGACCTTATAATTATCACATATTTATCATTACATGTATGTTATTATTTGATCAAATTGTATCTTCCTTTAAATCGAACACGTTTCGTATAAATAATTTTATACTGACATTTATGTTATTTTAATTAAATTGATTTATACAATAGATATTATTTTAACAACATATTACTTTAACCAATTTAATAAAAAGTTATCAAACATTTAAATAAATGAAGATCTTTAATTTATTACATTTGTAGCCAATTTGATAAAACTGAATCATTTAAAAATTAATACAAATGAATTATTAATATGTATCAATGACCACAAATTAATCTAAATCTATTAACGGGCATCAGGAAAAGAAATTAAAAAAAATTGTCGAGATTTTGAAATTCTCAAAAGGTTTACTAATACACAAACCAATTGTATTCATTGGAGATTCTCGAAACAAAAACACCGTCATAATATTATTATATCTGCAAATGCCACTCACATAACTGCATATAACATCATGCCTTATACTCCAAAGTTTCATATATATTAGGCATATAGAAAAGATTAACACTAAAAGCATATACGTACATCACAAATTGCATATATTATTAAAAAAAGGAATTCAAACATTCACGGATTCTAATTCTTGAGGATTCACGAATTTTATATATATCTCTGGAAAAAAAAATTGAAGCCAAATAGAAAGCCAAAACGAAACATCGATTTCATCAATGCATTAATATCTTAAAATAAATAAAACTAGGATTCATATAATCAATATGATCCAAAAATTTCACGGATTAAAAAATATAAAACCCAATAATTTAACAATAATGATGGCTCTAATATCACTTATTAATATTTAAAAAAAATTATAAAATATTAAATAAAGATTAAATAATATTATATCAAAATATTGGATTATCAGATTTTTTAAAAAAAAAATTGAATTCATATAGTTTGATAAAATACACAATATAATATAACAACAATCACAAATAATTGGTTTAATAACTTTTTCAAAAAATCACATTTTTATGGGTTTTTATTTCTCTTTCTAATGGAAAAGTAGATAACTTTTGACGGTTTGACAAACATATCAAAGTCATTTATAATCGATTATGAGTATAAAATTATCTCTTCATAGACTTGTTTGATATTTGATAAAGTTATAATTATATTATTAAAAAAACTAGTTTTACTTACAATAATATTCACAATGGTTCATTGGTAGATTTGTTTGGTAACAATAAGTAAACAAAAATAAAGTTCATAAACAAAGCAATAATTAAGATTAAGATATATATTTATGATTAAAAGTTGGAATTGGATTTCATCTAACCTTACTCCTTTGTAACCTTAATAATTATACATATGAAAACTCTTCATCCATTGCATCATCTAAGATTATAGTCACCCAGTTAATTCTTTAGTATTGAGATCCTAAGTTACCATCAAAAATATCTATTTCTTGCATATTTAAGAAGAGAACTTGCGTTAAGAGCATCTATAAATACCAATGTTTGGTATTTATTCCTAGAAATCCCAAAGGTGTTTTATTTCAAACAAGATCTAGAAAACATTTTCTAATCGGATTGCAAATCAAAAATCATTTTACGAGTAAATAGCATTAAGAGTAAAAATGAACACTAATGGGTAGAAGAGAATAAATCATATATATGAAAACTAAGAATTACATTAGAGTTTAGCATATTACATCAAACCCTAAAGAAAAATAAATTAGTCATTCATTTTCATTAGAGTTGATTCACAAAAGATGAGAAGATGTCAAAGCTCTAAGTTGGGATCTTCGTTCTTTCGTCCCCAAAATCTCAAAAATCTTTCCAGATCTTCAACAATGGAGTTACCCAATAGAGTAGAGAGATGCTCATTTCTTTAGTTCGTCCCCCTTCTGCCTTAAAAGAAACTATTTTTTCTATTTATATCATTTGATTTTTCAAATAGTAAAATAAATTTCCAACACTTTTGCTTGAGCGAAATTTAAGCTCTCGAACAAAATTGAAGCAGAGAGCTCTCCAATATCTGGCAAAATTTGCTTAAGTGAATTTTCTCGAGTGAATTTAAATTAATTCAATCAACTTCTCTTATTTTCATTGGCCCACAAGATAATACAAATTTCATTTAAGGAGCATTTAAAATTTGAATAGTTGGATTTCAATTTAAACTAAACTAATACATCAAATTGTTAAGATCAAAAAAGGTAAAATAAAATAAACTAAGTGTGAAATAATACCAAAATTTCAATAAAAGATATCTAAAATCAAGTAATATTGACCTCTAACAATAATTAGTTTTGATTTGGTGTATTGGGAACCACAATCATGCTTTAAATACTTAATCTATTAAGATTTTCATTATTTATATTGTAAGGTTTATATTTATTAATCTTATATCAATCTTCTGTTGGTAATCTAATAGACTCACTAAATTAGACAATTTATATTAAATTTATTTAAATATTACTAACTAATATAAATATTATAACAAAATATATAACCCACATTAATTAATTATAAATTATAAATTTTCTAACATATACAAGTAAGCCTTTGACTACCAATGGAAAGCTATTTCTCATGTAAAAAAATGATTAAATTTAAAAAATAGAGTCACTTAAAGATTTAATTTTAGATGGGATAGTTTTACTTTCGAATTACTCATGAGGTGATGGCCAATTAATACTAAAAGTAGGTTTTATTTTAATTAAAAAATATTAAATATTAAAATTATTTTATCAATGTATAACCTTTATATCAACGGAAAGTAACTTTTAATATAAATATTATAAGTTTACATTATAATACGAAGCATTATATTAATAATATAATTAAGAGAGGTCAAATCTAATACAAGACATTAGTCTCTTATAACAAGATGAATCATTGTTTAAATTTATGTTAAAAAAATTTATTCGCATTTAATGTCCAATCATACCTTAAATATGAATTTTTCAACAACATACAAATATATAGAAAACCAAAAAAAAATATCACCTCCACCAATTTTGTTAACCAATTTGTATTATTTTTTAAAATTACTTTTAAAATAACTCATCATCTCAATCTTTTAACTTAATTAATTTTTAATTGATTAATTAATTAATATTTATTTATTATCTTCTTTAATTCTAATAAGAGAGAATGAATTTATTTCATTAATTTATAGTATTTATTATAAAATAATAAAAAATATTTTGATAAAAAAATAATTAATAAAAAAACAATTTCAAAAGAATCTTATAAAAAGAGATAAACAAATTTTTTAAAAATCTCACTATTTATAAAAAAAGTCTCACGTTAAGAAATGAAAGTAATATTAATAAAATAATATATTCAAAGTATATATGATTTTATATATTAAAAAAATATTTAATAATACATTATTAATGCATATATTTATAATACTTATATTAAAAATTTAGCTTCCATTAAATAAAAGTTAATTTTACCAATGAAAACAATCCCAACACTCACCTTTTAGTTTGCGTTGTGGACTAAAAAGTTTTTATTTTAATTTTTCATAAAAATAAATTAGTTTTATCTAAAAAAGATAAAATCATTTTTTTTTCTTTGTATTTTTTATACATAATTAATATTTATGTGTTTTTTTATTTATAGAACTACTTATATATTTAATAGAAAGCCAAGTGATTATTCTAAATAATATTCACATGGTATACCTCTAAAAATATTTTTAGATTCTTAAAATAAATATTAGTTATTTATTTTGAAATGAATGTTAAGGACAGGAAATAGCAATTTCTGATTTTGACGAAGTGAAAATTAAAGGAAAAAATATTTTATAAGACCAAACTCACAATTTACTCATTTTATAGGGATAAATATAGTAATTTTAAATTTTAGAGTTAAATGAAAAAAATAAAGGGATCAAAATTAAAATTCAATCATTTTATTATAACTAAAAATATATTTAAACAAAAAAATTATAATCATAAATTAACATATATGATAAGATCATTAATTTTTTTTGCACAAATTACTTTAAAAGTCATATATAAACTAATTTTTATTTAATTAACAATATTAAAAATTTTATTATTATCATTATTATTATTGTTATTATCATTAAAATAATTATTTGTTCAAGATATACAATTTAATAAGAAAAGAGAAAGCATTACTATTTAAGAATTAATGGTGTGTACGTCAAACCACTGTTTTAAAACTTGATCAATCTAACTGGTTGGATCGAGTTATTTATCATATCAATCGTGTAATTAATTTAGTGTGACCTAGCATAACCTAGACCAATTAGTGGTTAAATTGATAACTCAATGATCCAGGTCAGGTCACAAAACTTTTTAAAAAAAAATATTTACAACAACGTAGTTTTAGTTTTAGGAACAAAAAAAATTCAAAGAAAGAAAGGGTTATGAATTGTGTTCATGTATCAATGTATGCCTCCAAGCCTTCAAACTTACGAGTTTATAATTTGTTTAGAACTTCATGATTGAATGTCAATAAATTTGAACTTAAAAAATAAGTTTATAAAATTATGTTAATTTGTTATGTAAACTTTTTTTAGAATTTTTGTAAGATAGATATAAAATTTTCATATTTTTTAAAACAGATTAGGTCATGTGGGTCAATTAGTGACTCATTGGTTTGACCATTAACCTAATAACTCAATATTTTAACTATGTTAATCATCGGATTGATTTTTAAAACTGTGTCAAATAAGTAATGATAAGTATAAAAATTAAAGAAAGAAGCAAAATTATGACATAAATCAATTGTTAGTCATTTAGTATAGTCTTTTATAGTTTGAAAAATGAAACAAAGCTTGAAGTTTTATCTTCTAAAAGCTTCATTTCTTCACAACTAACCGTATGTATTCTTTAAAACACTAAATAAACAAAATTTGGTTTTATGTGGTTGGTCTCTCGTTTTATCATGATTTATATTTTTAGTCTTTCATTTTTTTTTTTTAGTTTTTCATAAATTATTATGTTTTATTTTTAATTCTTAACATTAGCTTTAACTTTTAAGTGATGACATAGTGATAAAAATTTGTGATTAAAAATTTTCTATTTAAAATTTTCTTGCTGACTAAAATTGTAAAAAATGTTTAAATAAAACCAAAATCCCAAATACCAGATTTTGTGAAATCACTAAAAATGTTATAAAAATCAATATTTAGACTAAAAAAAAAATTGTAACAATGAAAACCTGCCAAAAAACTTCAACACAATATTTTCACAAACAATTTATATTTATCACATCATTACTTAACAGATAAAATTAACGTCAAGAACTAAAAACAAAACAAAATAATTTATAAGAGACTAAAAGTAATAAAAAAAATTGTAAGAAACTAAAAATAAAAATAAAGATAAAATTAAGGACAAAAAAATATTTTATCCAAAATTTTGAGAGACTTTTTACTTTAAATAAAATTTATATATTGAATTTTTTATAACAACATTTATGACTTTTTTATTTTTTATAAAAATAATTGTTTATTAATTGACCTAAAACCTGATTTTTAGGAACTTTATCCTTGATCAGCCCTTATCACTACTTAAAAAGGTCCAGCAGCAATGACTTTCCCATAATGCCAAATAGATTAAGAAAAGGGCTGAAAATATACGTAGTTACATGAAAATTTACGAACATTAGCTGTCGTGCAAAGAACTTAAACACTAAGTATTAGTTTAAAAGGAGTAGTAGTGAATATATATTTTAACATACGGTGGGAGACAAATTAGGTAAATAAAAATTTGAGAGGTATATTTTTTCTTTACAATAATTGAGGTATCCTATTAAGCTATTATTTGATTGAAGGGAAATGCATAACTAAAAAGCATCATTTACTCTTATAATTGGGACTTCTAGCAATCATTTCTCTAAGAAGTTTTTTCGCTTTATCATTCTCATCTTCAAAGAGAGTACGAATAATTATTTCAAAAGCTGTAGCATTAATGACGCAATCATTGTAATCCATTTTTTACTGCAAGATCAATGCTTCATCAAGCAAACCCTCTTTGTAATGCCCTTTTATCTAAATAGCCTACGCCTGTACATGGATATAGATGATAACCTTCAATCAAAAGATTTTAGAAACGTCTTGCACATTCTTAAATCTTCCCACCTTTGCATAGTCCATCAATAAGTACCATACAAGTGTGATCAAAAGATGTGATTTTCAAATTATTCCTCACTGATGAACTCATTGATGAATATATCAGAATGCATATCACCTGAGGCAACTCATTGATGTACCTAAATATGGGCTTTTAAAATTATTCCTCACAGGCACAGTAAAAAACAAAAGAAATAAATCAGTGTATACTAATCATCCAGATTCAATCCAGCAGTGGTGTGCAGTATGTTTTAACCAATTACTTTATAAGATAAATAAGTCGTTGCCCAGTGACAACAACAAAGTTTAGCAATTCCATTTATCTCTAGAAAGTTTTACTAGTATTTTGATAATAATAATCATCATAGAATTTAGTATTTGATACATATAATTCTGAGTTGAGTTACATTCAGGCTATTTAAACCATGTACTAAGACAGAAATCTTGAGAATTTCCAATATCAATCAAACTGCAAGGTCGATATTTAATTATTTAATGGCTTTGTTCATGTTGCGGGTAAGTAATAGTCATTTCCTTAATTCATAATTTCCAATTTACAAAATAATTATTAGTAAGTGACCTCCTGTTTTCTATGCTTCTGAGTTTTGATTATGAATAACAAAGTCAAGAAAAGGAAATTGCTAGCTGCTTAAATGCAGAAATTTGATTACTGATTCGCTTTGGCTGGCTCAAACTATTGTCTAATGTGACCTAATTAGTGGCCATTTCAGCTACATTTTCTATTTTTGTAACATCAGTTAAAAGGGAGAAACAGATACAATATAAAAGAAAGCAAAACATATATAGCCTAGAGAGCGTCCATACACCGAAGAAACCCGAAAGTTTAGTTTTGCTTCCCATATCATTTCTCCATTATAATTTAATCACCTTCCAACTCTTCAATCATAATAAAGCAATTCGAAAATACTTTATAGCCATATTCTGTTGGCAGTTCTTGAGAATACTTTGTAGTACTGGGATTAGTGAAAAAGCGTAGTGGAATTATATGAGGTATATTGATTGTATCCAACTTAAGAATAATGTTGATGCAATTTAACAAGTGAATCTAACAAAAGACGAGAACTTTCATCTGTTTTTGTCCAAAATAAAGTCACACTAGACTAGTATACAAAATTAATGAGAACTCTATCGAGCAAAACCGTCATGGAAAAGTTTGACAATTTGCCAGGTAACAAGTAACAACCATGGTTTTTAATAGGAACAAGATGAGAAAAGAGAAGAATAAGACTAATTAAATATCACTCTTCTCACTGAATCTGAACTATTGTGATTGAAGAATCAAGGGGGAAGATGCAAAACAATAATTACAGATAGGTATGTCTCACAACTCCAGGATATAAGAGTCCTGCTAGCATGCACCTTTTTAATTGGGGTTCTGCTAAGTGCTAAAAGATTGCTCTGGTCGGATAATTGTGTATATGTTGCATTGCATCAATCTAGACATCAAGAAAGGCTGATTAGCAATGCAAAGTAGACTAGTTACTGAAAGTTACATGATGATTTTAAGCAACAAAGTTGTGCGGCTCTCAACCATGTAGGTAGAGGTAAACCCAAGAGATGGAGAATGGAGTTTGCAAACTATTGCAGCAGTAAAACTTATACTATCATGTAAAGTACTAAAGTCTACAAAACAAAAACAATAAAACTAACACAAAAATCATTACTTATCTAACATAGATGTTATGAATGTATCTCTACACAAATGAAAAGGAACAGAAGTAAAACTTTGTCATAGTTATGCTGAAAGTCTAATGACATTGTATGGTTACTAGTATAGATTTTGAAACATTTATCCTGGTCTTCTTTAAGTTGTTTTGTCTTCCTAATGAAGGTAATCCAGGGTAGAAAGTTGTCCAATTAACTACTGCCTTTATTTGAACAAAAATACAGAGGTCTTGGCAAACCATGTATGAAACAAACAAGCAATCGAACCATTCACTCAACTTGCATCTTCACATGTTGTTTTGCCTATTCATCTATTTTTGTGCTCATTTAGCATCTGAAAAATGCCCTGTTTGTACTACATATGGTAGCATTATCTAGTAATTGCACAAACTATGCTCTTAGCATTCATACTAAGTTCTATTAGTTCAGGAATAGAAAGCATACAAAATCATTTTGATCCTCAAGACTTAAGAGGAGTAAAATCAACCAGTAGAAAGTAAAACTGTGCAATTGGATTAAATTTGCAGATTTTTTTAAGCCAAAAAAAATGTTCATGGCTAGTTTTTGTGTGCCTTACGATAAGTGGTGTGAAAACCAAACGTGACAAGTAACTCCACCCCTAGTCACTGATATTAATAGAATGAAGAACCGAACTATATTGAAAGAAACCAAATCCCTCTAGAAGAAAATAGTAAATCAAACTAAAGTCTTGAGCCTGAGTAACCCAGCTGACTAAAAAGTTGAAATTCACACCATATGGGTGAGGTATTAACTCAATAAAGAATCATAAGTAAACTAGAAAATAATATTCCAGCCTTCTAGATAATCCCGATTCATTATATCTTGTTTATTAATCTCTTGATAAAGGTAAAATTTGGATGATCACTGGAACACACTTTTCAGAATAAGTAGTTAAGAACCACCAAAATAAACCATATCCTTTACAAAAGCTCCAGTTAATTGTGCAACAATGACATCAAGGAAATATTCAGCAAATATAACACGTAAGACAACTCAGATGACATGAACAAAATAAGCTAATGTTCTTAAATTTTCCATTTCTGCAGAAGACCACAAGCAATACACTGTTAAAGAAAAAAGGATTCCAGTTCTACATTGTATAATCATGGTATATAGGGTCAGCTGTATGAGATAAAGCATTCCAAATAATCATCTCAGCTTCAGCTTAATTTGTTATCTGAAACACTAACAATTAGCAGTGATTGAAAAATCCATAAGAGTAGATGAAGCCAACAGACATGACATTGGGAATAAAAAGAATAGTTATATCAAGACTCAAAAAAATCAATGATTCTTATTGTTAGAATACGAAAATAAATGTATGTAACATGTGACTTTTAATCAAAAGTAATGTAACGGCGAGCTCATTACATGGTATGTGAAACTATCAAAAGAAATAAATATTAGTTGGTCATCACTAAATTCAAGATAACACAATGTATCACTAGAAAGCATCTCACCTAATTTACTCTTACAATAGGCCTCTAGCAATCATTTCACGAAGAAGTTTCTCTGCCTTATCATTCTCATCTTCTTCAAAGAAAGCATGAATCATTATTTCAAAAGTTACAGCATCAGGGATACAACCACTGTCTTCCATTTTTTATCGCAAGGCCAATGCTTCATCAAGCAAGCCCTCATTACAAAGCCCATTAATCATAACAGCATATGCCCGGACATTTAGACAATAGCCTTTAGTCAAAAGATCTTGAAAAACCTCTTGTGCATTCTTAAGTCTTCCAACTTTGCATAGTCCATCAAGAAGTATAGTCAACGTGTACACATTTGGCTAAATTCCCTGGTCTTTCATTTTGTTGAACAATGCAATTGCCCTATCAAGATGACAATTTTTGCAAAAAGCATCTATCAAGATATTATAGGTGATTGCTTCAGGAGGTTGACCTCTATCATGCATCTCATCAATAAGCTCCCAAACATAAGGGATTCTCCCTGATTTGCACAAACCATCAATAAGAGCAGTATACGTCACTGTATCAGGAACCATATTTTTTTTATGCATTTCTTTAAACAGATTTACGGCCTTATCCACTCTTTTAATCTACATAACCCATTAATCATGATACTGTAGCTGCAAACATCAGGAGTTACTCCCATTTGGATCATAGTGTAGAATACAAGTTTTGCATTCTCCACTTCATTAACCAAGAAATATCCATCCATTAAAGTACTAAAAACAATAACATCAGGTTTCACACATTTCGTCACCATCACAGCTAACACATTTTTAGCTTCTTTTACCTTTCGTTCCTTACATAAAGCATCAACCAATATACTAAAGGTATAAATATCTGGGTTGATGTTTTTCAATACCATTTCATTTACCAAATCAATTGCTTTGTTCAGTTGACCCACAATGCAAAATCCACTAATTAAAGTAGTATAAGTGACAACAACAGGAGAAATTCTCTTAACAACCATCTCAAAATACAAATCATAAGCCTCAGATTCGAGCTTATCTTTGCATAGACTATCAATGATCATGCTGTGCATTGCCACATTAGGCTTAATCGACTATCCTTTAATCATTCTCAACAACTGGATGACAGCTCTTGCTTCTCCTATTTTACACACCCCATTGATCAAAATCCCATAACTAATTTCATCCGGCTGAAACCCTTCGGCTAATACCCTATCATGAAAGCACCTTGTCCTTAAGACACAGACCTTTCATGAGTGTGTTCAAGGTTATGGTAGTTAGCTGATAACTCAGTTTGAGAATCTTGCCCACTGGAGAGAAAGTCAAGGTCATTTGACTAAAGTGCCAAAAACCGTTAGTCAGTACATTCAAAGCGAAAAAATCTGGCTCAATTCCAGCAAGTTTCATTTGCTTATAAAGAGAAGCAGCAGTGGAGTAATGCTTAACATTCACAAGGGAACTTAAAATCTTGTTAAATTGGAAAGTGAGTGGGGTAGGATGCATATGGAGCATGTGATTGAATTGGGAAACAGCGTCATCAACCTTGTCATTGAGTTGAGGCTAAAAGTGAGAGTGAGAATGGAGAGTTGAGGGTGAGGGGAAGCAAAGAAGGGAAGTGGGGTCTGGAAGGAAAGGAGAAAAGTTGGGAATGGAAAGAGAGAGAATACCTTAATCTTCTTGGCAATCACATTCTTGTGTATTGTTTGACACCAATGGAATGGAATGTATTGTGTTTGGTTGATTTATGTGAGAGTGAGTGATCAAAGTTATGTTTGATAAATTTTCAATCATTGATAAATTCATTTTAAAAACTGATGAAAATCAATTTAGAAACAGAAATATAGAATTATAAATTAAAAAAAAAAAATAGACAGCTAAGAATATCACATATGAACTTGAATCCTTTTTGGCCAAACTCTTTATTCATCCATCGTATGTCTTTTTGCTTATTTACATTTACGAAAAGTCTAGCCTGAAGCACCAGGGTAGGTGCCTAACCCATGAACCACCATTTGTAGCCATAAGATATATTATTAAAATGGCAAGGGTTTCACAAGCAATTTCGATTTTATTTTTTGGCTTTCTGATTTGGTTTAAGGATTTTGGATTTAGTCTCTCTTTCATCCATGTTTCCTCTTTCCCCTTCCTTCACCAAAGATAGAAGTTTACCATAATTGGAGTAGATTTATGTTTGCGTTGAGTTTGGGATTGTGATTGGGGAAAAGGATGCTGAAGAGGTAGATCGATGTGTTTGGGGTTAGGATACAACCGATAACACATAGACTCATTTTATTATTTCTCTTGGTAACCGATAAACAGTGAGTCATTTAATATTTTAATAATATATCTTATGGTTTAAAAGAATGATTTAGTGCTTCACTTTAGACTTTTCGTCCTATCAATATTGATCATTGTTTTCAATTTCAACATTTTTTAAAGTCGGTGAATAAATGATGAAGCCTATATTAAGTCCTAAATTATTTTTTTTATGTTTCTTTACATAAAATTTATTGTTATACCTCTCCATGAAACTGTTACTAAATGAACATTTATAATGTATTTACTTGAAATATTTTATCTTAATCAGTAATCAAGTAATATGTTTTATCATCAATTTGAATGTATAAATTATTTTATATTTGGATGATTTTCAACATGGTGGAAATTAATGTAGACTATTGTCACTCTGTGATTTGTATAATGTTGGATTATTAACACTTTCTTTAGATTTATATATAAAAAAATATCTAAATACTTTGAAATTAAATATAAGTAAACTTTAATTAACTTTGTTCTATTTATTGTTATCATTCCAAAAATACCTTTTAATTAAATCGTTTTATTTTTTTAGAAAATGATTATTATCTTTATTAAATATTATTACGGATAGTTTATAAAGGTTATTTTAATTTTTATATGAAATCAATAAAATTAAATGAATTTAACTAACCTTTTTAATTTATCTGAAATTAGGTATTTTTGTTTATATGTAAATTAAATCATTAGATATTGATTGCTGAAATGAAAATGTCGTGGAACCATCAAAGTACCACATTAATGGAAACTTTTTTTATAAATGAAATGTTTTTTGGATTCAAAATTATTTTAAGAAGAAAAAAAAAAATTAAAATACCAAACTAACAATAATAAGTATTACATTGTGATAAAGATGACTAATTGATTAGTTAATCTATTTTGACTCCTCTTGTTACTATCCTATCAAAATGAAGTTAAGACGAATTAACTTGTCTTATCTTGTATGAGTCAAGATAAGTTGAGAGACCAATAGATTGATCCTGCAAAATTTTAAAAATAAAATAAAAGTGATATTATATTTACATAGATAAAATATATTAAATATTTTTTAATTCTTAATTTTTTAATATTTTATTTTATTCCAACTAATTAGAGTTGTTAATAAAATAGACCAAGCTAAATTTTTAAATACAAATTAAACAATAAAGTTATCCATGAGTTTACATTAAGAAATCACATAAGAAAGAAAGATACATGAATCAATTTAATCCTTGAAATTATATTTCACTGTTACATTAGTCTTTAAAATCAAAAAAATTTAAATAAATTTTTAAATTTTTTTAAAGTTTCACTTAAGTCTTTAAAATTAACTTTTTTTGTCCTTAAATATATATTGTTATTATCACTTAATTTCATAGATTAAAGACCAAAAATTAAAAAAAAAATGATTACTTTCAAGAATTTAAATAAAATACTAAAATATTTCAAATATTTATTTAAATTTTATTTAGTTTTAAGGTCTAATGTAATAACAAGATACAATTTCAAAAATTAATTTAATCATTTACTAAATTTATCCCATCATAAACCCATTGAGCTGGTAAGTTGAAGAAGATAAGTTATTAGATAAGATTACCTAACTCATCCCACCAATTTTTTTGGAGTTAATCAGGCTAACACTTCAAGTCTAATTCATTTTACCACCCTAAAGTTCATAGGCAAGAAGCCTATTATTAACATTTTTAAGCAAAAGATCAAGGAACACTTCAAGTAGAGAATCTAAGTTTCACATGAGTAACCTTCGGGAGAGAGCCTATTATAATTTTGTTTGAATAATACTTAAGTTAAAATCCTTTAATTTATGGTTTTAATACATTGCTATTGATTAATCAAATTTTAACAACGTCATTATATTTTATATTTAATATTATTATGTTCTGCTTGTTACATTCTTCATTACTTCTTTCTAAGTGGTAATTTGCATTATCTTAATCTATTTTATATCTTTTTATCTTATTAGACTCTTTGGAAAAAGAGAAATATACGCACACAAACAATGTAGTATATACTTAAAAATGTAGTTCTTCATTACTCCAAAAAAGAAACTCTAGTAAGCATTTTTTTCATTTTTACTACTATTTTCATTTAAACCAGCAAATTGTAGTTCTGCAGCATACACGTTGTCCTTACACTATTAATACAATTAAGAGAAATCACACCTGTACATTTTTCTGTACAAAAAATGTATAGCAAAGAGATAGGAAGAGAGAAATACATGAGATAAGACACTTAATGTGTGATAAGAGAAAAAAATAGAATTGTAGAAAATTGTTATATAACCAATATAACTCTACAATCAATATGCAGCAAATATAATTCCCATCTTGGGCTAATAAAAAAAAAATTGTTTCTTCATAAAATCAACGAAACTCCACGATCTACAAACCCACTTTGCAGTAAATTTGGAAATACATAAATCCAAGAGAAGGGAAAATAATGAACCAGAGTTTTAACATCCACACTAATGAAGATTCAATCTTTATTAAGAAACCTTAATATACAACTCATTAGCTATACCAAACATTTCAGAACATGAATGATCAAATGAATATAAAGTAATAATTGTAAAGCTATTCTAGGTATAATTGAAGATTATAAATTAACCAAGAAAAGATTCTTTCACTATGCTAATGAATTTATAGCATCATTGCCCTTCTACTTCTTCCACGAGGTTGTGGCTCCCCAATAAATCAGAATAAAACAACCCTATCCAATGTCATGCAACAGAGCAACAACTTTGAAGCAGCCATTAAGCCAGAGAAGCTGTCAGATTTAAGGCAGGGCTCAAGTGAAAAGATTAGTAATTATTATATTGACCAGTCTAATGATTGATTCACTATACACAAGGGTTTCATTGGAAAGATGAAGGTATCATTGGGTAGTAGATTAACTCGCTACATCTGGTTATTGATATAAGCATATCAGTTGACATGAATATTAATATGCCATACAAATTAAAAGCAAATAGGACTCCAACTAGTTCAATCAGGCTATTACTCCATGTCAGACACGAAATACTAAATATGTAGCAAAACACCAAAATGTTATAGATCATAGATCAAAACTTCCAGCAAAGAGACCACTGCCCCAACCAACAAAACAATGAGTTCGTTAGTAACAAACTTATGGTCAATGCAATTAGCATTTGTTCAACAATCGTCAATAAATGTATTCACTTTCAATATTCTCTTAATCTAGAAGTTTTGATCTTCAAATTTACAGCTGCAATGTTAGAAACACCATAAACAAGAATGCTGCTGCAATGTTTAACAAAGAATGGATGCAAGTAAGAGGTGTTATTAGAAAGACAAAACTTAGATGCAATTCCTTAAGTATTTTTTATGCTCTCCAATCAGAATCGAAGTTTCACCTTGATATATGAAAAAAAAGTGCATGAAAGATCAATACAAGTTACTGAAATGGAACTCTAATTCTAATTTAGAGAACAATTAAAGATATGTATCTAAGTTTTGTCCTTAATAGAATGCAAGGATATCATCATGGAATTGTAAAGCCAAACTAGCTGGCATTCCATAGGTAACTTCAAAGCTTCCATGTAGCAAGAAAATCAAAGGTTTCTTAAGAGTACAACAAAACCACAGACCAAAAAGACAGTCTCCAAAGAATGTTCTATCCAATAAATAATCTCAAGCTATTCTCACCAACACCTTATTCTTTTTGCCAGCTGATAGCAGGAGAACTTTCCCATCCACTATGTCCTCAGTCTCAATCCGTTTACCTTCACTATCCACTCTGTTATTATTCAAGTAAAGACCCCCTTGCTTCAACAACCGCCGTGCAGCAGATTTACTCTCGAACAAACCAGAAGAAACCGAAAGATCCACCAACGACAGATTCAAAACCTCATCATAAGCCAAAGAACAAGATGGCACATCCTCAGCAATCCCCTCAATGGTTTTCCAGTCCAACTTTGTCTCAGACCCCGGCCTCAACGCCTCAGTGGCCTTAAGAGCCTCGGCCAAACCATCCCCTCCATGAACAAACCGTGTAACTTCCTCAGCAAGCCTTCTCTGAGCAGTGTTAGGCACATAGCCAGGCTTCACCATCTCCCCCTCCAAGACAACTATCTCCTCAATATCTAAAAAGGTAAGAATCTTCAAAAACCTAATCACATCAGCATCAGGAACACTAAAAAAATACTGGTAAAACTTGTAGGGAGACAAAAATTTTGGAGACAACCAAATGGCACCATCCTCAGACTTTCCAAACTTTGAACCATCACTCTTCAAAAGAAGAGGGAATGTCAAACCATAAGCACCTTCCACTTGCAATATCTTCCTAATCAACTCAGTCCCAGCAGTTATATTACCCCATTGGTCACTACCCCCAATCTGAACACTAACACCCTCATTCTGAAACAAGTGCAAGAAATCATAACCCTGTAACAACTGATAAGTGAACTCAGTGTAACTCATCCCTTGTTCTGATTCCAACCTCTTCCTCACACTCTCCTTAGCCATCATTGACCCCACCCTAGCAAACCTACCCACCCTTTTCAAAAAATCCAACAAACTAAACTCCTTCCACCAATCATAGTTGTTCAAAATCACAACAGAGGAATCAGAACCAACCGAATTTGAATTTTGAGCGCGACCCAGAATTTGCTCGATGGTGTCCGAGATACCCAATTGGTTTTTCTCCAAGGTCTCGGCGTCAAGTTCGGGTCTTTCAAGGGATTTTCCTGAGGGGTCACCCACGCGCGCGGTAGCGCCGCCGATCAACGCGACGGCGCGGTGGCCGCAGCGGCGGAACCAGGAGAGCACGATGATGCCAAGGAGGTTGCCGAGGTGGAGAGACTCCGCGGTGGGGTCGAAGCCGCAGTAAACCTTGAGGGGTGAGGAGCACGCGCTGCGGAGCGCGTCGCTGGTGATGGACTCGACCAGACCGCGTTCTTCGAGGATTTGGATGACGTTGTTGCGGCGAGGTTGTTGTTGGAGGGTGCAGGTGGTTTTTCTGGTGCAGTGGAGAGGGAAGGGAGAAGAAGGGGGTTTGAAGGGGCGGAGGAACCGTTTGGTTGAATGGGTGAAAAGCAATGCTCTTGTTGGAGCAGAAATGGAGGCCATTGGGTGTTTTTCTGTGCCTCTAGCTTACACATCCAAGCTGGGGATGGATATGGGGTGTGTCTCATACACTATTTTTTTCATTAATTATTAAATTGGCTAATATTTTCATTATTTTATTTATTTGTTAGTGTAAAAATTATGCTTTTAAAAGAAAGTGTAAAAAAAAAAATGAGAATCTATGTACAAAGAGTAATTTGGGATATTAATTGAGAAATGAATAAACTACTTTTTATTAAAAATATAAATATATTAATAAAATTAAATATTATATTTTTTATTAAAATCTATTTTTTAATTCTTTAATATAAT
>JAMLFT010000497.1:0-41249 GCA_026544285.1 Pachyrhizus erosus
TAATACATTATTCGATAAGAAAAAAGTTAAAAATTAATTTATATGTGTACAAAAAATATATATATATATATAATTAATAGCATTTTGTTATGTTTTTATATTTAAGATATTGTGTGGATAGAAAAACACGATCCCGTTCTTATTGTCAAATATACTCTGATTAACTTTATTTTATCCCCATCTTTCATCTCGTAAGATAAAAAAAATTAAAAAAAATAAAAAAAGTTTAAATTTAAAGTCTGAAATGGAACGGTCTTTACAGGTTGGATTTAAGGGTAAGACTATAAAAATCTAATCATAAAAAAAATATTTATTATTAGTTTTTATAAAAAAAAAAAACAAATATACTGATAAAAAAAATAATATATAAGTGTATTATTTAAAGTAAAAATATTTTACTCATAATTTATTTTAAGTCTGAGTGAATCTTAATGGTTGTTGCAGAAATCTAGAAATATCCTGGCTATTAAGCATGGCACATCCCACTCGATTATTGGATCCTTGGACTACAAAAGGTAATGGGTTTCATTACATTTGTTCTCCTCCTTACGAAAAACAAAAACACAACAACACTTTATGGTTGTCACGTTTGCTACACGCATCGAATAAGCCTTTGAGATATATTTAAGTAATATACTATCGAGCAATGTATGATTAAATTATTATAACATTAAAAAATAATAACTTATATATGACTAAAGTAATACACGATAATATATAAAAACTGGAATTAGACAAGAAGTTCAATATACCCTTACAGCATCATGAATATTATAACTACGTACTCACGCTGTTTGACAAACATGTATACACCATAATGCTTCATGTGCTGGCAATAAAAACTTCAATGAAATTTTCCATCAATGACAAATATTAATTTAGGATCTCCATTGCTAGCAATCATGTTTCCCTTTGTATGGTTTTATGTAAAATTTAATAGGAATTATTATATTAAGTTGTGGTGATAGTTTTTATTAAGCTAAAAATATAAAATATCCTCTAGCATAACAAATTATGGATGTATTAAAATATTAATCATTCATTTTCTCATCAACTATTAAGATTTGACATTTTACCTCTTAAGTGAGTCAAATTCAACTATAGTTGCTAAGAAATTGTAGTACATGTTCGACAAATACATAAAATTGTTATTTTTTTTATCATAACACCTGTTGGAATATAAAATTTATAATTAAAAATAATTTAGAGACAAATATATAAAACTTTATTTATACAGAAATTCTTACGTACCCTGCCTCTCATATAAAAACGACTATTTTTTTTATCACTGTAGTTTGTTTCTATTTTAATATTATATTTTTTTAGAGAATAATATTATATTATTATTTTCTTCTTATCCATGGTTGCCAAATTTGATATTGTTATATTATAAAATAATATGTTCAACAAGTTGAGTTTGACCACGCAAAAGTGTTCTTGCAAAACCGATACTTACTCGTGTAGATTAATGCATAGCAAGAAGTTCTGTACATATTAGGTTTCAATATACCTTTAATCTTTCTATTGTAAGTATTATATATTTTTACTTTTTATCTTATTTTAATTTTAATGTTTTTTTATTATTTAATTATTATAATTATGTCTTTTTATTGAATGTCCCTTGGCTAAAAATTTGAATTTTCATTTTTTTCGTTAAAATTTCCATAAATTGAATTCATTAAATCATTTTAAACATTCTTACTCAAAATTCACATATTCCATTACAAATTAAAAAAAAAAACTCTTTAAAACCTTAACCTCACATCTTACATTTTTTTTCTAAGTATAATTGATTTTTTATACTCTACACCCTTTAAATTATTTTCTATCTCAAATCCTCAAATTAACCTCTACTTTTCTAAGTGGAAAAAAAAATTTGAGAGATTTATATAAAGGAAAAATGATCAAAGCACGTGATTGAAATAATTAATAAAATTAAGAGATTAAATTTTAAAAAAATTGAAAGACAAAATTGTATATTAATCACAATCAATAAAAAAAATTATTTATAATTTTTCATCTGGTTAGCCCCATCAATATAGATTTTTTCAACATAAATTTAAATTGATAGTATAACTATTGTGAATTTTTATTAATAATAAAAATGTATTGTACTGATAATTAAGGATAATTAAAACGGTACCAGCTCTTTTTAAATCACCAAAGCTAACAAATTTAAAATTAATTAAATTAAAAATAAAAAATATAAATGAAATACATGTTTTATTGGATCTTATTTAGTTTTTTTCCTATTAGATAATTTTATTTAAAGTAAATTATACTAACTACTCATGAAGTTTTATAAAATTACACAAACGTTACATATTATTTTCTATTTATATTATAATCTTTCTTAATTTTAATAAATATACATTAATATATATTTATATATTATATTAACTCTTTCCATAATATTTATAAATATTATATTAATATTATTTTATATATTATAATTTCATAAAATCTCAAGATAAATAGGTGTAACTTATACTTTTAATTAATTAGAAGAGAAAAAAATATTAAACCAGTTTGTTTAAGACATGTTTGGTTAACCTTTTAAAAAATATTTTAGAATGTTATACATATTTTTGAATAATAACTCCTTGTAATGAAATGTTTAGTTATCTAAAAAAAACACGTGTGCAAATAAAAGCTTTGTCTGAAAATCCAATTTTGTGGAAATAAAATTTAAGTATTAAAAAAAAAAACTCACTTTATGAACTTAAGTTTAACATAAAATTAAATTTATAAACTTTAAGCTAAACATATACTTAAACTTAAAAATAAAGTGATTTTAAAATAAATATTTTTTATAAAGAACTTTTTAAAGAAAAGATCAGTTTACTTTTAAAAATATATATATATATATATATATATATATATATATATATATATATATTATATATATATGTATGTATATATATATATATATATTTAAAAATAATAAAAACAAAAAAAAAAAAAATTTATTAAAAAATGTTTTTTAAGATAAATTTAAATAAACAAGCCAAATTTTTTTCCGTCAATTTTATTTTCACACTTGAACTTCGTTTAAAAATAAAAACGCGCTGTTTGTTAAGAGATATAACGTGCACGTTATCCATATTATCCTAGTATTTGCAATTTTTTTAGTATTATTACATCATAGAAGCTATTTATAGACTTCTTAGTCAAACAACCTTTGGTATTGATATTAATTTAATCAGTGATTACCTTCTCTTCTGTCCGGATAAAATACTACTTTCCCTGAAAACAAACAAACATGTTAATTGATACATTTTCTTAAAAAAAACAAAAAATTTTGAAAAGTTTTTTTACACATTTAAAAATATCTTTACTTGAGGGACATGCATTTCCCACAAAATGCATTATCTGCAATTCTTCCGATTAATCAGAATCAATCCTTGACCTCATATATATCAATATCTTCTTCTCTGCTCTGAATAGACAGACCGCTAAAGAATTGTTTATTTAAATTTTTTTTAAAAATAGATCAGATTTGTTTTTTTTTTAAATTACTTTTTCTAAATAAATATAGTTTTCTGTCAAAAAAATTTTAGACCAACACTTAAAAAAATACTTATTTTATTAAAAAAATAAACTTAAACGCACGGGTCCAAATTAACGTGTAGGGAGTTTAACACTCTTTTGCTCATTTTCGCCGCGATTTGGCGTTGTGATAGACCAATTTGTTCATAGAAAAGAATTGGTATACGAGGCAGAATTTGAAATCAGAAAAATTGTTATAAAAAGAAGAAAGAAATTAATAGCGAATTAATATGGCGTAATTAATCAACTTCTGAAGAACGTAACCCAATTTGACAGCATGTGTGTTTTCTTGTAGGAGAAATAACGAAAAAGCAAGGAAATTTGAATAGCTTAATAGCGAAATACTCTATGATAGTATGATACAATCACATGGGGTGTAATCTACGTAAATTACACGTTGTTGGGATTTGGGGCACTCGTTCTATCTACATCATGCAAAACTATCACATAATCTTATCAAAAAGGAAAAATATTTTGAATCAAAATATATTTATTTTTATTTGACATTTATAATTTATTTTAGACTTAAATAATTTTTATGACAAATGACCGTATTTTATTTTTTATTTTTGATAAATTAAAAAAATGTTTTTAATTTTTATTGTTATAATATTATTGTTAAAAATTGAGTTATCTGTTAACTGTTATATATAATAAGATTTATTTGAATGAAAATTTAATATTTTAATTATTCTATTTGTAGATAAATTTAAAAATAGTCTATTAATAAATATAAATTTATTATTTAATAATAATTTGTTAACAACGATGGTTAAAAACAAAATTTTAAATTTATTAATAAAAAAAATTAAAAAAATTTATCAGAAATAAAAAATAAAGTTTGATAATTTATTAAGGATAAAAAATATATTTAAATTTTTATTTTATAAGATATTAGAAAGATTAACAGAAGTACATTGTAAGAAAATTACAAATATTTTTTTTGGCAGTTTCCATTTAAAATAAGTTGATATTATCGTATACAAAAACAAAAATCAATGCTCAGGAATTACGTGTGAAGCTCTAAACCATGCTATACAAATATTAAAATTATTGAATGTTACTGTTCAACCGATTAGTCAATTAAATTTAGAGCTTGCGTCTTGGCAGGCACGACGCAACTATACTTGATTGATAAGGGTGCCGACTACAAAAAATAAAGTTATTTATATACATGTATCAAAATTTATATAATTTTTTTTAACTATATATTTTTAAATGTTAATTGCATTGATAATAATCTATCAAAACGTTAATAGAAATATATATATACAAAAATAATGTAAATGTCTATTTTTTAAGATGTAAGATTACAATTGTTTCTGTTTAAAAAAATATTGTAAATGTTAATTATTAGTTTCGGATGTAATAAAAAAATTATGAATTTGTAATAAAATTTGATATACAAATAAGTAATAAAAAAAAATACATTATAGTTATTGGTGTCTCAAAACACACAAATAGTTATTTTCTTATAAAGAATTCGTTAGCATGATTCAAGATAAAGTTAGTAAATAATATTTAATTCTCCAATCCATCATCAAATCACTATAAAGGATAATAATAAAATTATTTTGGTTGTAAATGTAGTTATTTATAATTTCTAAAGTAATAATATTGAATGGTAAAACAAAAAAATTATTAAGAATAAAGATAAATGATATTCAAATATTTTATCTAAAAAAGAAAAAAAAAAACAATCACCTTTACTATAAAGACTATGAAAAATAAACAAGATATTTATCCAAAAAAAATGAAACAATGTTATTATCTTTACAACGAAAACAATAACATGATAATAAAAATATATTATAAAAAAAGAAAGAGATAGATAACACTTAAAAATTATTATTCTGTGATAAAACTCACAAAAAATAAATTATTAACATAATATTAAGTTATTATATTTATATATAAAAAAAAATATTTTTATTTTTATTTATTTAAAAGTCAAGGGACCAAGGCACCCTCCAATGCACAACATGTTTGTCTCTGTTTCCAAACTTGGTGCTTAAGAGTTGTAGACCGTTTGATAATTAGTTGGTCTGAATTAACATTTAGGTATTTTCAGACATAGTAGTAAGAGGTTGTGGATCATTTAACCATCTGATTGATCATACATGACTAATTATAATGACACATTACTAGGTTAGTTTGTCAAAGAAACACATTTAATGAATTAATTTTAAAAGGGATGATTTATATTGATAAATCAACTTAAGTTTGTGTTGAATAGCCTACATTGTTGTCTTCAACAAAATTTTGAACAACTTAAAGAGATGAGTATCATATTTTAAGACTTTGGAAACCTTACATTTTGGTTTAATATAACAACGACTTAGATTCTCGTTACAAATCTAAGCAAAACATATTTTATATCCTATTAAAAAAGAATAAATATGATCGAAGATAAGACATTCAAATTATACATAATTGAAACTCGGTAATCTTTAAATTTACTTTTTTTAATCAAATCTTAGATTTAATTTGAGCTTTAAAAATTTTCAATAACCAGATCTTCTAAAAGGAACAATGATGTACAAAACTATTTTTATGGAATGAATAAAACATTATTCCAACGCTCATATTTCGTTTAAATTCCAGTATTTGATAAATTAGTAAATACTTATAATTGATTGATTTTATCAAGTGTGGTTATAATGAAAAGGAAAAAAGGCCATAGTAACTAGAACTCGAAATATCGTTAGCCTTATTTCTTATCGAATTTCACTCTAAAAATCAATCAATTAAAGTCTAGAATAAAAAGTAAGCTGCAAAAACATATTAAAAACTAAATTTTCTAATAAAAGAGTAACAAAAACTTTTTAATGAAAATATATTTACCCTTGTATAAGACGACGCATAATATAATGATTTTCAATTAAAAAAATAAAAAAAAAATACATTATTTAATATTACTAACACTTAAATTAAAAAATCTAACAATATAAATATACATTTGAATTAAAATAATATTGACCTTAAAAAAGTTTGAACAGCACAGCACAGCACAGCACAGCACAAGGATCGATAGAATGAGAAAGTAAAAGGCAATAGGAAAGAAAAGATTTATTAAAAATATAAAAGGCAGTGGTGATTGCGAAACGAGAAAGAGAGAGAGGAGGAGAAAATGGAGAGAAATAGAAAGGAGCAAGGCACGTGTAGGCAGAAAGTTGGAGCAGAGGGAGACGAGAGAAAAGAAAAGGAAAGTGAGTGGGACCCACCTGTGTTGTCTAATAGCAGGTGTGTGTATGGTCCAAAGCAACAAGGAGGGAAGGAATCTTTGTCCCCGCACAAATACTAATATTATTATTAATATTTTTCTTCTTAATAAAAATAAAAAATCTTAAATAATAATACTGGTTGTTCACTCACTCTCACTCTCACTCTCACTCACTATTGGCTTACGTAGCACCCTACCGCGCAAGACCGTCCGTCTCTAACCAATGCGACATCGCATTCCGCATATGATCAAATAAATTACTTCCCAATTTTATACGTAATTTATTGCCTCTCTTGTTTTCCCTGCTGGAAATCTTATCTTCACAAATCAAATGGTCCCCTCCCCCACTCTTTTCTTTTTTCTTTTTTTTTTTTTTACACCCCAAAATGGAATGAGTCGTTCTCTCAAAGTGTAGTCGTGTGAACGCTGTAGAGTATTGAGTATAAAGAGGTGTATTTCTTTTTTAAGTTTAGTAGAAATTTATGAACATGAATGATGTTATTTGGTTATTCATTTTAAATTGTGCGGAGCAATTTTAATTTATATGTATTAAAAGCTTTTAAGATTAATTCAATTTAAATAATAATGTTTGAAAATTAAAAATGACAAAATGTGTATTTCTTTATATTAAAAAGATCACGTGGGAGATTTAAAAAAATATAAGATTAATGAAGAGAAATTTAAAAAAAAAAACTAAATTACTGATTTAACTCCTTGGTTTATTTAATTGGTTCAGTTTAATTATTTTATTATCAAAAAATAAAATTATATTTTAAATTTTAAAATTGATGCAATGTTGTCATTTTCGTCAATATCATTTATATTTTTAACCAAAATATTATATGTGATTAATACATGTTATTTTTTCATCGTGTCATGTTCATAAGAAGTTACATTATTTTTTATGATTGAACAAAATGGTAACATTATATTGATTTTGAAAATTAGGATAACAAAATAATCTTTTTAATTATAAAATAGAGTGTAGCAAATCAATTAAATAAATATATAAATTAAATTAGAAATTTGATCCTTAAAAATAAGTAATTAAAATTAACATAAATCTAAAATCAACTAATGTTGTCTTGAGGTAGAAGTAATGAAAGATAGTCTCTCTTCAATCTCTAGTAAAAAAAACTAACTTTAAAAGTTTTATTTTTTTAAGAAAGGTGTTATTTAAATCATTTTCTTTTTTTTACAAATTTTTAACTCATTTTGAAGAAAAAATCAATTTAGAAGAAGTCTTTTAAGGATGGAAGAAAGTTATTGATGTTTTTCATTTCCTTGAAGATTGGTGGAATAGGAAGACAATTCTATTATGTTTTGAGAGTATTTCAAAAAAAATTAATTTAACGTTTATTAGTTATGGATGCTTTCAAATCTTTATATATTAAAATGTTTTTAATAAGCAAAAAGTAGGTGTGGACTCACATTTATGAAATTGGGGCAAATGAGTTTGTGGTAGTGCAAATCTTCTCACCTTAATTAACTTTTTTAGACTTTTTTTTTATTTTTACCTTAATTAACTTAATTATTTATTGAAATTAAATTTGAAAAATTAGCTTAAATGTAGTTTTACCTGGTCAAATATATATGTAATTTTAAATTTCAAAACTATTTAAACTATATGATATTTATTTTTTATTAACCCTAGTTTTATACTACTTTATCTCTTTTTCTTTCTCAAAATTTTGAGTTATTGAACTCTTTTAATTTACTCTTGCTAATTCTAATACCTCAGTTAACATCGAGAAGGACACACTATATCCAAAACGATTTGCATATCATGTAAATAAGTTATTGTGGATTGTGCAATAATCACATTTCTCATATTTTCATTTTCATCTGCATTAAATTGTTCACAACCTTCAATTATATAAATCATAAATTCTTAAATTTCTAATGATAACATCTCAAACATTAACGAAGACAATGAGTGATCGTCAGTGTAAAAGAGATAAGATACAAATAATGAACGACTATTGGTAGACTTTCAATAAGAAGGGTACATGAAAGAATCGAATACGCACCCGAACGAGAGAAATCTAAAGATTGTGTGGGTATGAGATTGTATAGTCGGTGATGACTTAAAAAATTAATCAGTATTACTAATATAAACAAAATACATATACTTATCAATAGCCCATCATTTTAGAACTTCATAATTAAGCATATTTGGATTGAAACAATTATGTAACAAGTAATCTTTTAGAAATTTTTTTAGGTGGCGTGTGAGAGAGGACAAAACACGTTAAAAAATCATGTGTTGATTTATGAGGTCAGTCATTCATCCTAAAAGTAGTTAAACATTATAAGTGGTATCAAAACAAACCTCTCTCCCAATAGGACATGGTTAAAGGACGAATCAAGTGGAAGCTGGTAGGCATGTAACATCCTAAACATTGACAAAGATGGGAAGTGATTGCTGGTGCAAAAAATATTATGCATGGTTAATGAACGACTCTTAGCAAACTTTTTACATGAATGAATCAAATACACACTCAAATGAGATACATCCCAAGATTGTGCGAGTATAATATTGTATAGTTGAGGATGACTTTAAAGAATTAATTAATATTACATATACCAATGATATGCATATATTTTTTTGGTAATCTATCACTTAAGAATTCCACAATTAAATGTGTTTAACTTTGAATAATTATGAGATAAGTAATCTTCTGGAAAGTTTTTCAAAAAGTGTGTGAGTGAAGACAAAACACACTGAAAAGTCACATATTAGATGTAGAATCAATCATTCATCGTGACAATAACCAAGTGTTACATTAATTATGTTAAAAATTGTCTAGATCAAATTCTTGTGTAAAATATAAAGATATGTGGTAACTTATTTAGATTTGATAAGGTTTTGTCTCAAATTAATGATGGAAAAAAATATTTTATATCTACATATGTTTTTGAAAAAAAAATACTATAAAATCATTATAATCTCAAAATGAATATCGTACGAGTTTTTTTTTTTCTAAAAAAAAAGTTTTTTATATGCTCAAGTTATTAAACATGATATTGACAAGTATAAAGAGTATTAAGGTATCAAAATTCTTTCAACTCTAAAAATGAATCTTGGTTTCAATATTAAGGAACAGGTTCGATAAGTTTTGTTTAATATTTGCAAACAATGTATAACTCTATCATGAAAAATATTATCTTCAAGATAAATCTAAGATACAAGGTTACTTTGAAGTTAAGATTACTATAATGGACAGCATTCTAGTTTTATTAAAAGTAAGAGTTAGAAATTAGAGTCTAGCATCGCAAGCAAATACAAAGGATTATCTCTCAAACTAGTTTGTAGAAGTCTTCCCTCAAAGTCTAAAGCTTGTTGCAGCGGAAAGATACACTTCGGTATGGTCTTATAAGGTATTAATAAAATCAAAGATTTATTATTTTTTAAGTCACTAAACTTTATAGAATTTTTGTTATTAATTCATGATTTTTTTACTTAATTCTAGTTTTTTTAACCTTTTTTTTTTTTGTAAAGGGCTACAGTAGTGACAGAAAAAAGTTAAAAAAAAAATATTAATAAAAAATAGAGATTAAAAGTAAAAATTCTAAAAAATCGAGGAACTAAAAATATGATAAATCCTAAAATCAATCAAAGTTCTACTTAAAAATTTATTATCAAATATTTACTAAATAATAATTATTTAAAAATATTTTTCTATAATAATTTTATTTTTATTTTTAACAATTATTAAATTACTTAATTTTTAATCATTTTCTAAACTTCCAAAATTTACCACAAGAAAATTATGATATGAGATATTTTAGCTTGATTATTTTTAAAAAGTAAAAAATATATTTAAGTTTTAAAATATGTCATTTAATATAATTTATAAGAATTATAAATGTAAAATGACTATTTTATTCCTGAGTTATCTATTTTAACTAAAATTCTTACAAATAACTTATTTCCGGTCCTAAAAGGAATGTTCTTTATACAAATGGGACCTAATTATAATTATTAATATTACAACTAATTATTTAATTGTGATTTTAATTAAATTAATACAAAATTATAAAGTTATCCTTACTAGCCTAATTTTCATTTTAAATATCACACATGTTTTTTTGTTATATTTGTATAAATAATTAGGATAAAATGTCACAAGTTTATCCTTTTATATTAATTTTATAAAATGTCAGCTGTATCATAAATTAAGCTAAGAAAATCAAATTAATTTCACGATGTACCCTTACAGTATTAAATTGAGTACAAAGACAATTTTATATTGCAAGATTCATTTTTGATATGTTTACAATAGCAATACATACAAATTTAATTATGAATTAGTGTTTGGAAGTAGTCATAACATCCTAAACAATGTGATAAAGGGATTAATTTATTAATTACATTTTTGGAATGTTAATCAAGATTATGAACTAAATATTATGATAAAGTGTTTATATATTTATAAACATGATCTATTTATTGTCCATCTATAAAGTTTGTGAATTTAGTGCATGTTTTGCATCAAAAAATTTAAATTTATTGAGTTAAAAATGATCATATTATCGATATTTAATTATTGTGAAAGGTATATATATTTTATTCCTTTATGGTTACGCCCCAAGAGTTAGTAGGAGAGAGATTTTTTGACAAACAGAATTTGAGAAAATAAGAAGTGTGAGAATATGATACTCTTAAAAACCACATTAAAAACCATCAATTTTTTTTCTTCTTCTTAAATTGCATTTAATACTCATACTTTCTTATGATAACTTTTAAAGTACTTTCTCGATTTACTAGTTTTATAACTTTTTCCTATTTTTTAATTATATTTTGTTGTAAATTTTGACAAATTTAAGACAAATAAAATGATTACATGTTTTTTTTAAATGGATTGACAAGCCAACCCAACCTAATTGCACCTCACCATGGGTTGGGTTGGGTTGAGATTTTCAACCCAACAAAAAATAGGTTTAACCTAATTCAACCTATTTTTTAGTGGATTGAGGATCAGTTAGGTTAACCTATTGAACACCTGTACATTAAACAAGTTAATTAACATCTTCCATTTTGTGATTGGATTAAGTGTAACACAAGTGAAACTACTAAAGGTTTTTCCAATCTGATTGGTGCAGGTGGTATTTTTAGAAAAATAAGACAACTATTCTTAATTGTTTTGTTTCTTACATTGGAAACCCTTTTTCCCTATATGCAAATCTTCATGTCATTATGTTGACAATCAAATTGACTCCTAAAAGAGGATGAAACAAATTAAAATACGTTTTTCTTTTTAATTTGACCTTTAAAAATGAAAAAAATGCTAGTATTCATTTTCTAATGAAAACATTTTCTTAAATCTTTAAAGCTTAATTACACATTTAGTCCCTCGCATCTCATATTTGTATAATTTTGATAATTTAGATTCTAATTGTGCAAATTGAGTCTCTTAACTATCATACATGTTATAATCAGGTTCTTTTATTAAACATTAACAATTACTTATGTGGTAATATAAAATAATAAAAAAATTATAAAAATAATAGAGCTAAAAATCAAAACCACTACTATCTATTGATTCACATTTCACTCAACCACTACACCAAATTTATTGTTGATAATATATATAACACTTATATTGTATATAGCTTAAAAATGGGACCTAAAATGTAATTTTCAATCTAGTTTAGTGCATTTATAATTATGATTTAGTATTGATTTTTCATTTTGAATTAGTGCACTAATAATTTTGATTTGACTTAATGCATTTTTCTTAAAAAAATATTGTGTCTATTGTAAGATTTTTTAATCTTGCTATGCATTAAAAATTAGACAGTGAGTATCTTTGCACGAATCTTTTATTTATAAATTTTTGACCAATTTTCTTATATCAATAATTCATATTTTTTGGCACATTTTTCATGATGACTCATGGTTCTCTTACATAAATTAACATGTTAATTCCTAATAACATATATATTATTATAAAAAATATATATTATTAAAAAAGTATAAATTATACTATTTGATATTTTTTAATAATAAGTATGTATATTATTGATTAGTTATATATATTTATATACTATTGAATATGTATAATTTTGTATGTAGATCTTATTTTTCAATAGTTGATTCATATATATCATTTATAATAATTTTAGTATACATTTAGATCAACAATGAAAAAATTAATTTTAAAATGATAATTTATATTTATATGTTTTTATTATAAAAATAAGTTAATAAGAATTTTGTGATTTTTTTACCTAATATAAAAATTACTTAAAGTTTAAAGTTACTTTAGGTAAAAATTATTTTTAGATTTAAAATTATTTTTAAAAATTATATTGGGACACTCACTGAGATGTACACCATAAAAGATATAAGATAAGATGAAAAATAAATTATTGATATAATTGACGACATTATATAATAAGAAGTGGAGATAGAGAAAAAAATATCAATGAAGTGTGAATATTATTAAAATATCCAAACATTATTGTTTTATTTTTTAACTTGAAATCAAATATATAAAAATATATGTAAACATCTTTAATTAATATTTCATCATAATTATAAAAAAATTCATCGTCGAACTAAATATATTTTTATCTTATTTAAATAAGGTCTATAGTAAAGAATGCATGTGAATGTGATTTCTATTAAAAAAAAATTTAAATATAAATTTAATTATTTAAAAGTATATATTTTTTATTTTGATCCTTTATTATTTTATTTTATTTTAATTCAGTGCTTTAAATTTATTTGTTTTTATATTACTTTTTACCGTTGGATAGTTTTTTTTATATTTTAGTTCGTATTGTTCTAGATGATAATGTAATATTATTAATAATAATTTAATAATTTGTCATATCATCAAGAAGTTTCACAAGATAATTATGTGTAATTTTTTAGTTAAAATATGTTTTTAAATAATTAATTAATTAGTTTAATATTATTAATTATTTTAAATAAATATAAATTAAAAAATATAATTTATTACAAAATTATACATGATTATCTAATCAAACTCTCTAAAAATATATAATAAATCATTACTTTCTCAAAGTTATTGTTATAGTATTATTTAATGATAAAATTTAACAACAAAAATTGAAATAAAAATATTTAAAAATTAAAATATTTTTAAAAAAAATTAAAACTAAAAATATCTTATTTTTTAAGACTAAATTGATATTTAAATTTAAAATATATATTTTAGGCTACCTTTCTATTTTGCTAGATAGTAAGCTCACTTAGGACAATTTTAACGCTATAACGCATTTTGGAATCCTAATTATTTTTTATGGACCATTGATTGTCAGCTGAGATCTAAGAACTCATGTTACTTTTAAGTGCAATGTCATAAACTTAATTTATTCTTCTTAACTTTTTTTCCTGTACCCTTTTTTGGTCTAATCAGTATTATTTTAATTTTAAAAATTCAGTTCTAATGAATTCTTACATGTAATGTAAAGGATAGGTTGAAGAACTCTAATGATAATTTTGTATAAAAATAAATTGTTATTTATAAGAAATCAATAAAAACTTTGCATTGAGATTACCTCACCAGTCTCTTGTCACCACACCAACGATCCCGGACTTGAAACGGGGTTTCATTTTAGTTTAGTTTATTTTTATTTTTTGAATTGGATCCTTTAGTCCTCTCTTTCATTTTTTATTTTTCATTAAAAAAAAAAAAGTAAAAATGTTGACGCTGGCTGATTCTAGGTTGTGTTGTGTGGGAACGGGAAAATGGAGAATAGTGGTTCAAGCAAGTTCAGTTGAAAGGGATTCTATTCTAATTTTGGTGAGGTGGCACGTGGCAGCAGAGTCAGTTGGAAAGACACGTGGGTTACGCATGTAAAGGGTTTTGGCTGGACCCGTTTGGTTGAAGAAGATGGTGGTAAGTGAAGCTCATACAAATGGTTACGTCGTTATCCAATCACGCAGGTTCCGTGACGATGGTTAGGTAGCAACTAGCAGGTACAGATCAAGGAGCGTTACGGATTATGACGTCATCCCCCATTAACCATATTCAATTCATCTTCAAAACCTTTATCTCTTTGTCTTTATTACTTTGCATTAAATACTATGTTTATACTTTATATATACAGAAACTATATTTTTTTAATATTCTTTATTTAACATCACAACTGGAAATCAAATCAATTCACTTCTTTGTAAACCAAGGGTGACTATACAAGTATTCAGATTTAAGCAAAATGATTCTGATTTTATTTAAACTTCATCTTTAAGAATTTTTAAGAAGTAAAATTATTTATTATATTATAACGATTAATTTTTTTAATATTTATTTTCATTTATGTGTAATGTATACATTTGGTAAATAATTGTGTCTTGTTGTTTATTTGATTGAGTTTATTAACTCGTGTATCATCTTTTGTTCATGCGATTTCTTTCAAGATAAATAATGATGAAAATATTGAAATTTAGAATAAAAATAACATTTGAAAACATAGTGGAAAATTCATGTTTACGATAATGTTTTGATAACTTAAAAAGATACGTACATCAAATTAGATTAATAGGCGGAGGTGAAAAGTTTTTACTAACGAGATAAATAAATAATTACCTAATTAGGAAAAGCGAGTCATAATTAGATGAAATGATGAATGTCTTGTTCTTTAGAAAGAATATTTACTCCGAGCTAATATTATTAATAAACTAGTTAATTAATTACTATGTTTGGATATTTAAAATAAATATATTAGTAATTAACAATAATTTGAAATATAAAACAAAGAGCTTACTCAAAAGAATCAAGGGTTAAAGTTAAACATTTTATGATACGCATATTAGTGGAAATTTTCTACTTTTCTTCGGAACAGTGTTTCTTATCAACTTTACACCAGAGGAGTGGGGTAATCCTTATTCGTTTGATCCTCGCAGGTCTCAGACTCACTCCCCAAAGCGGTGACATGACATCAATAAAAGGATTAGATATCAATATGAAAAGTAATAATTGTATATATACAATATACATTTATTAAGTAAATATTTTTTAATAATTAATAATTAAAAATTAAACTATCAAATTAAAGAAAAAGAAAACGCACGGAGGCATTGGTCAGGACAAACTTGGTAAGAAAATGGTCAAAATGATAGTACTAAAAAGCAAGATAAACTTATTCAAATGCATTATTATTAATCAAGGTGGATTGAAAATAGTCCAACAAAATTCACCCCTTTCCTCGCACCCCAACTTTAATGATTTGCCATGAGTAATTAAACAAGGTTGGAATAAAGCTAGCAAAAGAGATTAGCAAGGAAGGAAACAGAATTGAAGGAGTAAACTACTGATAAAAAGTGAGACAAGGGTGGGGCATGCTAGTGAAAGGGAAAAAGAATAGAGGCAAATCCTCATTGGTGTGAGGAAAAGTAAGAAACAAAAGAAAGGGATGAGGTCTTGAGGTTTAGGACTTTTTGGCCCTTTTGGAAGGTAGGCAATAGCACTAGCACTAGCATTAGCTAGGTGTGAGAGGAAATAAATTTTCAGTTTTGTGACAAGGCCTCATAGACATAGGAAGCAGGACCTAAGTTCTTCAATTAATCTTATTCATATATAATAACTGGCACCAGGATAATAAGCTGTGGAGGATTGCAGGTTTGAGTGTGTGAGTGTGTGTGATCATGCAATATACACATATCTTCAACCCCTTCCTTCCTTTGCTTTTGGATGGCTTTGGTTGGTGGGTGATGGGATACAATGGCAAAGTGGGGAGAAGACTCAAAATAGACCAGTACATCACATAAAGAAAAGCTTAGATAATTCTAACATTATTGTCCCTACATGTACTTCTATTGTTCTCCTCCCACTTTCCACAATCCTTTTCCTCCCTGAAATTATAAAATGCTTTATTTTGTACTCTGTATGTGTAACATTTTTCCACAACTATATATATATTCCACTCTTTTTGGTAGAGAAAAAATATAAGAAATATAAAAAAATATATGAGAAAAGAAGAAAAGAAATATAATAAGAAAGAAAATCAAGATAAGTATGTTTGATTTAAGAGAATTAAAGAATAAATAAACAAAAAAAAATAATAAGAATAAAAAATAATAACAACCTAATTTTTAAATGGTAAATATATATAATCAAGTATATATAATTAAAGTATATGGTCAATTATATATATATATATATATATATATATATATATAATAAATTATATATACCGGAATAGAACAACAGTGTCATGAAGAAATAAGTCGACTTCTATATATTGAGTTATTTTGCAAACAAATAAAAAGATGTAAGATTCACTTATATTTTTTTTATTTCTTCATCCATTCACTTTCGTTAAACTAAATGATGGATGAATTTCAAAATCATTTTATTTCTTTACTCTTCCTTATCTCCCCTTCATTTCCACGCAACCAAATTAGATGTTCAATAGTTATTTTTTGTCAAAAAATAATTTTATATATAAATTATTACTGTACAAGAAATTCCAACAAAAAACACTTAAATTTCCAAATATTACTTCCTTCAATTTAGATGTTGCATCAGATATTATTAAACTTTTAGTTTATTAACAATATTAAATTTTATACTCAAAATTAATTTGTTTTGACTGGTTTAAAATATCAAAATTATTTATGTCAAATATTTGGTCATAATAAATTTTTTAATGTTTGATGAAAACTTAGAAACACGAAATATCACTTTTGAAAAGAAGATTAGATGAACGATTTTATTGATAGAAAAAGCTTGGTGAGAGGGGGTCAAGACAACAAGTTGAACCTAGAAATTTAGTGGTGAAGAAGCTTTCTTTGCTGAACAAAGTTTGAATTCAGGGGAGAATTGTATTGATAATGGATTTCATTGGGAAAAAAGTCAAAGCTAATAAAGGACATGGGAAATTCATCTTTATTGAACAGTATAAGATGTCAAAATAACATAAAACAAAAGAAGGAGTGTAGAGTTGGTGAGTGAATTACACTAAAGTCGGGTAAAAATGGAACTCTATCGAAATTGTACAACACTCACTCCCAATAACGTCTGCAACGCGCTATGAGAGTTCAGTACTTGTTTGTTTCTTCTTATTGGACTTGGAATTTTAGATTTGCAAAAATAAATCTCTTTTTATTTTAAATTAAATTGATTGTATGTTTAAATGAATGTTAGTAAAACTTATTTTAAATTCACTTAATTTATGTTTTCATTTTTTTATTATAAAATAAGTTAAAAGTAAAATTTAATATAATTTTTTTATTTAATGTAAAAGTCACACAAAATTATTTCAATTTAAAATAATTTTTTATTCTTTTTTAATATGAGTCTAAATATGTGAAAATTTATCTTTATGAATTTATAACAATTCTTCAACATAAAATTAAACATGGACTATATATTATTTAACATGATTTTAAATAAATATTTATATTTTTAAGTTTATATTAAGAAGTTAAATATTAAATTAAAGTTAAATTTAGTTCCAGCAAGTAAGGTACTTTTTACGTTCGATCAATTTTTATATATTAAATATTACAATTGACTTATTTTTAAAATAAAAAAAATTCTAAACATAAATTACTTCAATTTAAAATCAATTTTATTTATAATTAATTTTGTAAACTCTTGTCAGTGTGGTATGAACTAATAATGGTTTGTTTAATAGGAATGAACCGGAGAGAAAAGTAGAAATAGATAAACGTGAGAAATTAAATATGTTTGATAGAAAATAAATGTATGAGAAGAAAAATAAAAAGATTAATAAAGCTGAGAAAAAATCATACTTAAATATATCTAAAGATGAAATCTATTATGGATTGAAAATAAATAATTAAATTATACTCACTTATTAGTGGAGTAGCAATATATCCATACTTGTGGATATCCTTGCTTTATAATTATTTAAATACTCTTAATTATATATAATGTAAATTTTTAGTATATATATATATATATATATATATATTAAACAAAATTATGTTAAGACTTATTTTATTTTATTTTTAACTAATTATTTTTAACTAATATCTATGAATACACATAAATGCTCCCGAATATATATAAAAACCGTGGATACTCGTTTAATGAGTACCCATATAAGTATGGAAGGGTAGGAGGAAACTACCATCTGTATCCTTGTCTTATTAACATTCATAAGTGTAAGTCTCACATTTTTCTATTGAATTGAAATGAATTGGAGAAATATTATTTATTAATATTTTGTGTTAATATTTAATAGCAGTTAAAAATTATTAAAATATGATATTTAGTGGCTGTTTTAAATGTTTATTAATAATTTTAAATTGTTAGAAAACATATGTAATTAATTTTCAAAAATAATGATAAATTTTCACACATGAGAATAGATTATTTGTTAAAAAAAAATACTTAATAATGATTTTTGATTAAAATATATGAATGGTGATATCTTGTTTTTTCTTTTTAAATTAATTATTTAATTTTTAAATATTTTTAAATATTTTTTTTACTTAATTACACGTTATTCTTTTAGTAAAATTTATTATTTTTATTTTTGAACATGATTTAATTTTTTAAATTTATTCAAGATATAAAATTTATTCTATTATACTTATCTACATGAAAAAAAATAAGAGAATCAATGTTTGGAGAAAAAAAGATATAAATAAAATGAAAATCACATAAAAATGAGTTGTATGAACAATCTAAAAATTAAAAATTAAAAATGAGACTAATTTTTTTACAAAAATTACTTTATTTATTGTTCATTATATTTATTTTTTCACATAATTTTAATTACGTTTACAATTTTTTTATTTATGATCATTAGTTGATTTGCATAATTGTTATTTATGTGAATTTAATGAAACAAATTTTATATATTGAATCAATTGAAAAAAAAAAATCAAGACAGTGTTCTAAAATAAAAAATAAATTTTTTTATAAAAAATAATTATATCATTAATTAAATAAAAAACTATTTTATAACTTAACACAGATCATAACAAATTAACAATATTGCTTCAGTTTGTTTAAATAAAAAAAAATGATATATTGTTTTTTAAAATTTAATTAATCTTTAAATATTAAAATACCTTTTTGTTTTCTTGTTAATTTATATAATTGTCCCCTTCGAGACATCCAATAAATTACATATAATTAATTATCATACTTTTTTATTTTTTATTTTGTATTTTTAAAAATTAGCTAGCGGATTCAGTATAATGCTACCAGACACAGCCTTTTGAAGCAGGTGGGTTGGTGTCCATGTTTCCCAGTACAGTGGGCCTCCATAGACCATAAAATAACTACTCCTTAGATTTCTGATAGAACAAGCAGGTTACATACATAGATACATAATTATATATAGAATAAATTAGACATTTGATTAATTCAATTTAAGCCTATTACAACCAAAGTTATAAATTATTTTAAGAAAGGCCTTTTCATATAAGAACAGAAGTGTAAATGACTTGGTATTGTTTTTGCAGTGCAACATTATTATAAAAATAAAAGTTATGCTATGCTTTATGACATCGTGCTTATCAAAATTCATTAGGAGTGGTCGGTGAACTATTATTGATAAGATTAGTCCAAAAGTTAAGATTATTATAATTTGATTTAGCTTGTTGTGTCTGAGGGGTGACATTAGGTTTATTGTTCTTTCAAACAAGTAACTTTAATTAAGATAATGACGATGATGTTAATGATATATAATTATACTGATAAATTAGTAGACATAGGACGTCTAATCTTGTTGTTTAGTTGGGCCAACTAGTTCATTAATAGCTGTCAGTAATCTGTAACTGCACTCTCCGATCAAACAACAAAGGATTTGGAGTGGTCATGTTTTAGATATATTTATTTTCAGACTAATTAAGGTGGCTATGAATCCGTTGATTAAGTATGCGGGTTCCATATTAATGAATTATTTGACAAGATTGATGCTCATTAGAGAAGCAAATATTACTTTCTCGGAAGCAATTATGACCATTAAACTTTTTTTTTTTTTTTATATAAAAAAATACATTTATTTATTTTTTTAAAAAAATACGTGTTATATATTTTGTTGCATGCCATTCTGCTTATCTTAACAAGGAATATTATGTCCTTTCCCCCATAGTATATATTTGGAGGAATTTCACGATATTTGAACTTGATAATGAGAGTCACGTCCACTTGATCATTAGATTATTATTATTATTTTACTCCAAAATAAAATAAAAAACTACATGGGAATAATAAAGTATAGGGGAAAGAAAAAGAAAAAGAAGTAAAAAAGAAAAGGTAAATTTAAACTGGAAAGGAGAACAAACATTTGTAGCTTTGGTCCAGTCGTTGGTGAGGAAATGAGGGCACTAATGATATGGTACACATTTTAACCCTACATGCCATGTGCCATATTTTGCCCGTGGGTTTTGAATCGTTCAGCATATGTGAACGGCATTAATTAGGACTCCGAGTGGGGATTCACAATTTCTGACTCTCATGGGCCAAAGAACTCTTTGAATTGTATGACATTTTTAAAAGTAAAACTATACAACAAAAAGTGGAAAAAGGAAACAAGAAAAACACCAAGACCATGCCTCTTTATAATCTTCAGAAAAGGCCAAAATTCAACAGCTCATTCTGCGAAACATGGGCTAATACAGATAATATTGTTAACTTTAAGGAAATAAATTAAACTTCAACATATGCAACAAGATGAGGATGTCATTCTTTTACCTTTTTATTCCTTCTTTCTTGAATAAGTTTATAAGATAAACGATCCTAAGCTCCATCCCACGTGTCTGGCATTTTGTGATCCAGGTTCACTTTATGCAACCACCCATATCCTCAATCTCTAGGTATAATAAATAATCTTAATGATCCTCAAAAAAATAAAAAATATAAAGAAATGTTGTCTAGTTCAGATCCAACCATTTTGAAAGATTCAATATAAAAAAAGGAAATATATATGTATTTGTAAAACACCTTATAGATAAAAAAAAATGTTGTCTTTTTGTTCAATATCTGTTTATTTATTAGCTTTAATTTGTTCTATGATTATAATATTTTTTACGTATTCAAAATATTTTTAATTGTTCTAAAAAACCCAGGACAGCGGTTATGATTAACAACTGAGGCCGTATTATCTAAGCAGTGCCATGCTAATTGGGTATGATCACAATCTTTTAAGAGTTTTTTTTTTTTTTTCAATTTCAGAAGATTTTAATCGCATATAAAATCTAATTTACATTAAAAGAAAATTTTGAAATATTTTTTATTATTTTATCACCAATTTCTCAAATCAAATAATGACATTTAAATAATTCTCATTGAGATTAATGTTGCTGAATTTTAAAAAGATACCGACATGTGATTGTTTTTGGTTTTTTTGTCAAGTATTCTCATAATTATAAGTTTATCTATCAAGCTAATTTTCGGATTTGAAAATGGTAATTAAGTAAAATTCCCATAAAAATTATCTTTCAAAATCAAACTTTTGACCTTCTAAGGAAAGCTTGTATGGAGCACAATCTATTCACAGTGCAATCAATCGCTATTAACCACTGTTAGATTGTTATTGTTTAATTAAAAAACGTAATAATAAAAATACATTAAGAAAATTGTTGAAAACTTTGTCCTTAAAAAGACTCACAAGCATTGTTTATTAAATGGAGGTTGTTGAATTGACCTACACGGTCGCGGTTAGTTTTGGAATTAAAATTCTCTACTTTGAATTGTGTGATAAACTAGCCATATATACTAACATAGTAACAATGACACAAATTTATATATAACTCAAATGAGGCAAAAACTAAGAACTTGCATGCACAAATCGTGTGCTTTGGGTGGGGAAGAGAAACAAACACGAATAACATTGGGGTTGGCTTCTGAAACGTCACTACACCAGATTTGTTCACATAATTGCACTGTCCAGTGCTTTCATTTGATATTAAAATTTTGCATGGGTGTCATCTCAATCTCTTTCTATCGTAATCAGCTTTGACCTGGAGGATCCCTTTAGGCCAATCATTGCTCCTGAAACATCTTTGTTCACTCTTGAGGTTTGTAGCTTCAAAGAGGTTGAGCAGATGAACCAAACATATATTTGTTTTCCACATTTCTTTGGTCATGGTGGATAATGTTGAAGCCTAGGGATAAGAGGTCCTTTTCAGATTGGCCCACATGGGAACTCTCATAGTAGAGAAACCAAATTATATGGTTACAGATGCTGAAATGGAATGGCAAGTTTCACACGACTCTAACACACGGTAACCATTCAACGGGTCAATTCTTTGTTTCCCATTTTCTGTGTGAAAAGTGAAACCAACCCTCACAGGCTCAAACACATGGAGAAGGAGAAGGTGGTGCTCTCTGCAAATGCAGAACTTTTGTGTAATTGTTTGACTTTGAAATGAATTTTAATCACAGTAGTATCTGGGCATAAAAGATGTAGTTCTATTCGATAGACTAACCAATCAACTGAACAATATTCTCCAGTTGCATACCATTTAAGAAAATGTACAATTTTATTTTTTATATATTTTTCTTACCATACAATTGTTTGATGAAAAGAAAGAGTAAGAATCAGTATTAACTATTTAAATAATAAGCGTGTTTAACTTATTATGTTACTTATTTAATTAATAATACAAAAATAGTGTAATAAAAGAAACTAGCTGTATCAAATATATACGTGCATGCAGAGAGAGGGACGACTAGTCATGTGCTACCCCTAATTATTATCAATTTACACAGTAAATGTAACCTAATAAGGCAGCACTCATAAAGATATATAAAGATATATTGTACATCTGACAATTCTCGTACTATTGTTTCCTAGTGATCAATGTTCCGACAAAATGTGTAGCATCTCCGGAATAAACTCAAAGTAACTGTGAAGGATATTTGATGCTTTTAGGTGGTAAATAAAATCATATGACGCTTACACAGTAAATGTGTTCAGCAATTTAAGAAAAATAAATTGATTTGCATCAAATAAATTAAGAAAAATATATTATATTAGTTAAAGAGCTATTTAGTTTTAGAATACGTGATTATTTTTTTTTATTTCTTAGTTTTACAAATAATTTTAGATATATCATATTTTTATGTTTAAAAATGTATATAGGAAACGATTAATTAACGTAACAAGTTTATTTTCTTTATTTTAAATATAAATATATTAAAATAAATTATACAATAGTAAGATGACATTTTTATAATTATTTATGAAAATAATTAGAAAATGAAATAAAAAGATATTTTACACTATTTGTTTATAGATATATATTTTTATTCGATAATATACTTTAAAATTGAAATTAAAACTTTTGAAATTTTTTACCAAACAACTTTTAACTTTCAAGAAACTTTTAAGCTAAAAAAATGAAATTAAAAAATAATTTTTAATTATTTTTTAAGTTTTTATTTTTAATTTTAATTTAAAAATAACTTATAAGTTCAAAATAAACTGGTCCAATGGTACGCATCATCATGGATTTACGAAGAATATATCATTGCAACCCATCATAGTACTTTTATACATGATGTGTACAAATTTATGAATTTAACTTTTTTTAATAAAGGATGTGTATTTTGGAACAAATTAAACTATTTGAGAATCAGGTTTGCCATTCTCTTTAACTTGAGTAAGTGCATATTTAGTTAAGTAAGACTAAGTGTAGACTAAACTTTGTCCACTCAATGAGAAAAGGACGGCGAAGATGACCCTTGTTCAGACTCATGTTGCTACATATATAAAAAGGATTGCATCAATTGATGGTTTGATTGCAGTGAAGGTCATGACTAATTAATTAAGCTTGAATAAAGGGATTTGTCTATTGATCTTGTCTTATTGTCATGCCTTTAAACTTAGGAATTAATAGGAGATCCTCCTTATTGGTAATTTTGGCTAATTTCATGCCCTTGTGTGGAAGGGGATGGTTGTGTCAAATAATTTAGGTGGACTTTAAGTTATAATCAAGATAAGTTTTGATAATTTAAAACTCTACAAGTTCAAAATTATAAAGAATAATATAGTCAAACTTCATTTAGATGATAAACATTAAACAACTCTTCAGCCATAAGTTGTGAGGAATGTTGAAGTTTGATGATTTAGATGGTACATTTGAAAAATTCAAATGCCTTTCAATCTTTAATCCTCTTAGTATGCTAATTAGCCATCCCCCTCTCATATCAACTGATGTAAACTACAATATATATATATATATATATATATTATTAACATCAATCCTAAAAGTAAAGGCTAAAATGATCAAGAGAAAAGTTTTTATTAAAAAAATATTTATTATAATAGAAATATTCGAGTCATTTATTTTCTTTCTTTTCGCATAAAAAAACAGATAATATTATTTTTTTAATTTTAATATATATGTTAATAAAACTATTTAGTTTTTAACCATTTTTTAATGTGAAGCCTAATTGAAAAATAAAATATTTAATATATAAAAATGCAAAAGTTATTCATCGTTTATTTATTTTAGTAATTCGTAGTATTTAAGAGGGTGTATCAATGTTTTTTACACTATTTATCCATCGATATATATTAAAAATGAGTAATGCAATAGGATATCCTTTAACAATGAATAATTAAAATCGTTTAATAATATCTTTCTATTAATTCTTCTAAGAATATTTTATAAAGAAAATATTTAATAAAAAGTAAATCCATTTAGTACTTCAAAAACACATTTTTTCAATACTTTTCTTACATAAAATTATTCTAAAAAAACATTGAATTTTAGAAAAGGAGAATAATTATGCTGTTTACACCAAAGTCTATTGTGTCCATCTACATGCCTATAAGCACATTTATCATATCATGACAAAAACCTTAAATCAACTCAATTAGGCATTTATTAATCATGTTTGGACAAGAAATGAAGATGAAAAAGGGAATCCCATATAGCAAGGAGCGTTGTGGTATAGTAAAAAATGATTGACACAGTGACAGTGTTGATGTATAATTTTGATTTGATAAGTCACCAGCCAAATGTTATTTCTGTTTAAAGCTCTTAATCAGTACTGTTGCTTATAGCACATTTTATGCTTCTACTTGTTTGAGAATCCTTATTTGTTCCTTTTTGTATAAAGGAAGAACCCTACAGTAATCGCAAATAAAAAGAAAAGAAAGCGGGTTGTTCTAACAACGTAGCCACTGATATGAATGCTTTAGTCTGTTATTTTATTTTGATGTTTTGTTCATTACAAAATTTGTGTAGTAATGGAATTCTGTTTTTAATAAGTACGAGCAAATCATAAGTTTTATTTTTAATTATTATATCTATATCTTCAACATGGTAGCAATATAAACGTACTTACAATTTTTAGGGGGAGGGGTCATCGTTATATTTTCAAAAGGGTTCACTCTAAACAATTTTAATGTTTTATTTAGGAACTACTTATACACAAATCCTTCCTAATTAATGTCAGATTAATCTAAAATATATAATATTCATGGGTCAAATTTACGGAACACGGAAAAGTTATGGTTAAATGAACCTTAACAAATCATGATTTAACAAGCTACTGCTACGTCAAATATGCAAATTAAAACGTGTTAAATTTCATAATACATTTTTTTTGACAAATTCATAATAATATGTTACGATCATTGAATCTAACAAATTCACCAAAAAAAGAAAATAACATGCATTGAATCTGGCAAATGTTGTCATAATCAGTGACACAATCCACGATCCCCGTGTTCTTCTATAGACTTTTGGAATTGATCCTCATAGGCTCATACTACTACAATGCCATTACGTGACCAAAATGGGAAACCAAAGTCTTAAACCTCATTTTTTTCCCTCATCGCTACAAGGAACTTAAAACCTTTGTATGACTTTGATCATGATACATGCAAAAATTTTAAAAGGATGAATGTTGCGAAACTCAGGCTCTGTAGTTAAAATTAAAATGGGCCAGAAGCTCAATTGTACAGCCTATCATACTGGAAAATGATAACCATAAAAATATGGCCCAGCCCACAGGATTTAGGATCTTTGGGCTAGTTGTCACTCTCTTTAATGGAATAATGAACCCATTGGCCATTGGCAAAGGCGTCCATAGATGCCATTTCAGGTTGTGATGGAAGGAGAGGCAGGGAAATTGCACAAAGGGTGTGTGTTTTTTGACAAAGAAATTTTTTTATTTGATTATATATTATATATTTTATAGCTTAAGAGCATACCATTACTTTTGTTACAAGAGTAGGGCCATATTTAATAAATTTACCAGCTTTAATTTGTTTGATATTCATTTAGGAGTATGGTTTTACGATTGTTAATATGTAGATATGGATATACTGTGAAGATTATGTCTATTGACTTTTTTAAATGTAGATGGCATTTTATTGAGTTGATATACCAAACTTGCAACTCAAATTAAGCCAACAAAATATTATTCGATTAAACTAAATAATGTCCCAATTTTTAATACATATTTTCGATTTCTATGAATTAAAAAAAACAATGTCCTAATTTGGAGGACTTAAAAGAAATACTTGTAAATTTTAAGTAGACAGACCTATACTACTACTAGTAGTATAGTGTAAATGTGGAAGTTTCTATATATTTTTAGAATGAAGTACACAAGCACAACTAGTGTTTTTTTATCTAATGCACAAATTAATTAGTATATGTATTATATAATAACATATTAAATTATTTAGATAATGATAATATAATAATAAAGAAATAAGTAAATAAATAAATAATATATTGTGATACAATTTGAATCAAGACACCAATTAAAAAAGTCAATTAAGTTTAATTTTTTGGCGTCTCAAATTAAGTTAAAACTAAAAAATATGGTTCCCAGTGTGATTTCAATAAAATTTTACTTTTGTTTAGATAATCTTATTGATTTATATTCACATTGAATAAGGTTATGTTTTTTTTCAAAAGTTGCAACATAATGAGGCCGATAGGGTAAAAACACAAGCGGAAGGAATGGAGCAGTAGTAGAAGGGAATCTAACACAATCAGAATAGGGACTAAGGCTCTGACACGCTGATCGCACTGTCAAAACAACATAGGCAGGCCTATTGCGAAGCCCAAGACAAACCCGAAACCAGACATAGGCCCAGTATGGAAAATGGGCCGGGCCTTGTGACCCTCTAGGGTTGACGGATGAAGACATTTTATTTTATTTTATACATTACCCTCTATAAAATAAAATCAAAACCCTAGCTCACCTCTTAAACCCATCAGGCATATTTCTAGTTTCTACTTGGTTGCCGTTCATAGCTTAGCCTCTGCTCTCGAAGATGGCTCCTCCCAGAGGTGATTTTTCTTTTATTATGAAAATGGGGTTTACGTGCTCCTGGCTGGGGATGTAGTTTAACCATTTAGCATTAGCACTTATTGATATTTCGATCGCACATATTATGGTTTGCTTTCCCATTTACTTGCTTTTATTGATACAACAATGTAGTGGTATTGTAATAATAGCTTCCTTTTTGTTGACAAGTGTTTGAATTTCTGCAGGTCGTGGTGGTTCTGGTGGTGGGTTCAGGGGTGGTAGGGGTGACAGAGGTAGAGGAAGAGGTGGTGGAGGTAGAGGAGGAGACAGGGGTACGCCCTTCAAAGCTAGAGGCGGCGGTAGAGGCGGTGGCCGTGGAGGAGGCAGGGGCGGTGGCCGTGGCGGTGGCAGAGGTGGAATGAAGGGAGGTAGCAAGGTTGTTGTTCAGCCCCATAGACATCAAGGTATTTTCATTGCTAAGGGTAAAGAAGACGCTCTTGTTACTAAGAATCTTGTTCCTGGTGAAGCTGTTTACAATGAGAAAAGGATTACTGTTCAGGTTTTTTTCCTTCTCATTTTTTAACACCATCATTTGCCTTTTCTTTTAAATAGGCAAAGGTTGCATTGCATCTATCCAAGCTTGCATCAAATGATAGTTTCATTTTGCAGAACGAAGATGGTTCCAAAGACGAGTACAGAGTTTGGAATCCTTTCCGCTCCAAGTTGGCTGCTGCCATCCTTGGTGGTGTTGACAATATATGGATTGTAAGATTGTCTTTATAACATGTGCTTTGTTTAGGCGTAGTTCTTCAAATACACACGTCATATTTTTTTTAAATTATTTTTGTCTTGTGCCTTATGAAGAAACCTGGAGCCAGAGTCCTTTACCTAGGAGCTGCTTCTGGGACCACTGTTTCTCATGTGTCGGACATTGTTGGCCCTGTAAGTGTAATTTGGAATTGCATAATCTTAGATTTGTGAAATAGAAGGGCTGATTAGAGTGTTCTGTTCTTTGTTTTTAGACAGGAGTTGTCTATGCAGTAGAGTTTTCCCATAGAAGTGGACGTGACTTGGTCAATATGGCAAAGAAGCGAACTAATGTTATACCCATTATTGAAGATGCTAGACATCCAGCTAAGTACAGGATGTTGGTTGGAATGGTTGATGTCATATTTTCTGATGTTGCTCAGCCTGATCAGGTGTGATTTAAGTTTAAATTTCTTACATCATACCTCTTGAGATCGATTTCAGCCTTGTATTTACACCAATATATACTAGTGTTCCATGACATTGATGTACTTTAATCTGTAGTGCCATATAATTATAGTTTGTTTGATTTTGATTAATCTACTCTTTTGTTTGCTTGTCAAATATTAGCCAGTTATCTCCTTACATTATATGTGTATATTTTTTGTTGCTTCTTTGCTTTTGCATTTGTCTATAACTTGATATGAAAGATTCCTTAAAACTTCAGTTTAGAGTTCATTTTGTGGTGTTTTTATTTTAGTTTCTCAACTTTTATTTTACAATCTTCAATATTATTTTTTACTTGAATATAGTCTGTTAGATTGGATTAATCTGTGTATGATGAGTTACTCGGATTCCCCTTCAAGACATCATGGATGATGCAGACCCGAGTTTCTGATGCACACCAATTTCTTTTCCATTTTTCTATTGGTTTATTACTTTATTTTTTTAAATAGACAGCAGTGCTGGATTTCTTTAGCCTGTTTGTGCCTCATTTTGTATCAATAAATATGGATTTTTTCAATTTTCTGATGTAGTTTTAATTACTGTGAATATGATATGGTGTTTGCATTATTCAATCTGTGTTTGTGTCCTATCAGTAGTCAATCCGAGATATCTGTGCATATGATGAGTTACTCGGATTCCCCTTCAAGACATCATGGATGATGCAGACCCGAGTTTCTGATGCACATCAATTTGTTTTCTGTTTTTTCTATATATTGTTTTATTACTTGATTTTTTTAAAATAGACAACAGTGTTGGTCAGTTAATTTGTTTGCATTTCCCCCTATTTTGTATCAATAATGTTTTTTTATTTTCCAGTTATTTTAATGAATGTGATATGGTATTATGCATTTCTGTCTGTCTAGTCATTTGATTTTAGTTTGTGGATTCCTTTTTACATTTGCTGGAAATGAATTCTAGTTGAAGATAAAAGTTCCTGAAAACAGTGTCAATTAACCATTAGTTTTGAAAGTCCAGTTAAAAGTCTATGTATCAGTTTCATTTATGATTTTTTTGGGTGAGCATTGCAGGCAAGGATTTTGGGGCTGAATGCTTCATATTATCTCAAAGCAGGAGGTCATTTTGTTATTTCAATCAAGGTAAGATCAGACAATATGATAAATATGGTAAAATTTTTAAAAAAAGGTTACCCAGTGCACAAGGTTCCCACCTAGTGCAGACTTAGATGAGTAGAGTGGAATCAGTCTTACCCTTTTAGGCTGTGTGTTTAGAATTTGAACTTGGGATTTTCGGGCCTCAAAGTAACAAACACGTTGAGGTGTCAAGGCTTGCTCTCTATTGAAAACATTGGAAAGAGAAATTTTTATGATTAGCTTAAATCAATGTTTAGGTTCTTTGGTTCGTAAATGGGAAGGCAAGTTGTAAAGTGATCTTTTAGGGGTTGTCCTAATTATCTATGTGTAGATTTACTAATTTTTTCTCACTTAATTCATTTGTACGTTTAGGCTAACTGCATAGACTCCACTGTCCCTGCTGAGGCAGTGTTTGAAAGTGAAGTGAACAAGTTGAAGGCAGACCAATTCAAACCATTCGAGCAAGTCACCCTTGAACCATTTGAGAGGGACCATGCCTGTGTGGTTGGTGGATACAGAATGCCCAAGAAGAAAAAAGATGCTACTGAGTAGATTGGTTTCCAGTAAACCATTAGGCGTGTACAATGTCATTTCATGAGATTTGTGTTAATTTTGTTTTGAAACCTCGGTTATCATAGTTATTTTGGTAGTATTTGATTGTCAGAATGCCGAAGAAGAAAAAAATGATGCCGAGTATATTGCTTTCCAGTAGCCGGGATTGATTAGGATTTGTATTAATTTTGAAAAATTAAATTGCTAGAATTGCTCCTTCTGGACTATTTTATGATATTAAGGAATTTGAATGCCTCTATTTATCCTGAATTTTGGGTTTTTTATACCAGTGTATTTCATAAAAGATTTGTACTGTCTTATCTCTACACAAATGTATATTCTCAGTAAAAGGATATTATGAAAAATTATGAATCAAAATGTTCACCGACGGATTCTCTTGGGGTTGCTTTACCATTTTGATCAGTTAGCGAAAATATAATTTAGTTTTGTCAGTGCTATCTTGTTGAACTATACTTTCTGATTTGGGACTTCGGAGGATGATCCAATTCAGTTGACAGGCATAAGAGATGGATGTTTTGAAGTGAAGGCAAGAGGTATTTGGTTTTAGACAACTTGAGATTTAGTATGACTAACAATGAAAAGAGCCTTTAATCCATAATATCATAAATCTTGAGTTCACCAGTGTTACCAGAGTTTGGCTACAGGAATTTAAATGTTTTAGATGTGAGTTTCGTTCTGTTTCATGAAAAGGATTTCGTTGATTAATTCTGTGTAAAGGGTAAATTTTTTTTTTTTACGGCAATACTTGAATTTAGGTTAATTTGTTTGTTAAGCATTGACGTGTACCTCTTTGACCGTTCTGTGTTTAGAATCTTTGAATATGTTGTTCTTCCACACTTCTCTTTTGTAATCCAAAAACGTGTAATGATGATTTGCATCATTAATAGTTGATAGTACAGCACATTTAGTGGGACTGGGGCTTCTCAACTTTTGCACCTTTGTGGTCACAACTAGATTTGGGCCCGTAAATTTAGAAGGGTAGGTGAGAAATCGTGTTTGTGCTATGGTTTCGATAGAGGATTTACTTTGTCAAGTTCCGTGGAAAATGACAGTGGGATAACAACTAGATGTGAATAGTTTGAGGCTGGTGATTGACTCGAGTCACTTTATAATTCTATTCGAGTTAAGCAGGAGAATCCAGATTTATGGAAGTGGATATTGGGGCATGAACAACCCCCAGAATCAGTCAGCGCAAACCCGGTGAGTTTCATTTTATTAATTGAACAGTTGCCAACGAACAAATTTCTGCTTTGGGCCATTGGGCTTTTTGATGTCTGGACCAAGAGAAAAATGTGAGACATGGTTTTTTGATCCCTTATGGTTCTTAATAATATATTAACACCTATGCAGCACATACACCAAATTGACATTTTTCATTTCTTTCTATATCTTTTTTTTTTGTTACACAAATCATCTATCTTGTAATGTCTAACACAAGTTGTCCATCCGTGAATCATTTTTCTACTAAGTTTGGAGGGCATGTCATTTGCTGGTTATGAGCAAGAGTATCTTTGCCAACAATGTCGGGTTCTGTTGCAAGCTTAAAAGGGGTGTTGCCTTCCTTGTCCATGGCAAGTGGATTGGCCCCCCTGAAATAATTGGCAATTTCTTTTAGTAAATTTTCTAAGTATGAACACTATGTGAGATATAATACATGATGGGAAAGTTATCATGAAACTGAAGTTTGCAAGGCACGTTAAGTAATATAAAATTGAAATGCAACATTCCTTATGGGATAATGATAAAGCTATTTCATAGTTAAAGCATAAACCATATTATTTGGATGAAATTTCAATTCCTCCTAGGCAGTGTTCTAATCTCAAGTCTAAGTTCCTCTATTGTATGGTTACGTGCATAGCTTACCAAGAAAAAGGGACAGAATGCATTGCGGAAAAAGTGACAAAAGTAATAGCAAGAAGTTGCAAAAAAAAAAAAATATGCATTATCTGCAAACTTTTTTCAGCGTCTACCACAAAGGAACATGCATTATCTCTGATTACTACAGTGTTTGATTTCCATGCTTAGAAATGAACCTCAACGACAAATTATACTGCCCATTAGTCACACGAAAGAGTACCAAATGACATGTATGAAATTGGAATAGCTTATTACTATGTATGACTCAATCACTAAAAATAATTGTATTTGGCTTAATTATACTTAGTTTTTCATGTACTCAAACGCGAGCACATACAACAAGAAAAGAAATATATCTTCAAATTTTTTATCCCTTGCAAATTATTTTGATCCCATATTATGGTAACTCAACTTTTGAAGAACAATTTTAAGTACTCAGAAAAGTTTATATGACGTTTGACATGTACATATCTATCCAATTTTTTGAGGATGATTTTCTACGTTAAAATAGAAATGCTGGCTATTTAGTAATTTAATAGAGAATTACTGGTTATTTGATGGCCATTAGGTGAATTTGGATGTAAAAGTCCAATGACTAAAAATATAAGGGGTAAAGTGTATGAAAAAAAATGGGGTAACTTAAAGAAACCTTTCGAAGTAACTACCTTGTAATAAGCACTTTAGCAGTAGCATTCTCCCCTCTCATAGTGCAGTAATGTAGTGGTGTCCTCCCTTTAGAATCAATAGCATTTACGTCTGCCCCATACTGTAGGAGCAGCTCTACCATTGCAGCATCACAAGTTTGGCATGCCAGGTGAAGCGCACTAGAACCATCTTGTATGCTCTTCACTAGTTGAGTTTTACTTTCACATGATGTGTTTGGATTAATTGAAGAAGGCACGTTGGAAGAAGAAAAGCCTGCACAACAATTCATTACTCTAATAGGTCTTCCAGCTTTATCAACTGCAAAAGTATTTTGGGGATAAGAAGATATACCTGCTTCCGAACTAATAGCATTGACATCCACATCTGACTTCACAATGTATCTGTACACTGCTTTCTTGTCATTGGCACTGATGCTTTCGACCGCCTGTTGTGCTGTTGAAAGGACACGGTTGTTATTTGTTACTCGGCGAACAAAGACTTTCGCAGCATACTGCAACAAGAGAAAGCATCAAGTTCAAGTTCTATCTCCTGTACATTCAAGCAATACTTCAACTATAAGATTCCTTCCAGCTATTAGATGTTTTTAATCAAAGTATACTTAAGTATAAATATGAAACAACATATAGTTGCCTAATATTCAATAAATACTTGTTCACAGTAAAAGATGAGGAAGAAAAAAAGGGTAGACATTCATCCTCTAAGGTGTCTAAAAGGTTCATTTCATCTCCTCTAGCCACAAAATAGCAGATAATTTTTATTACCTTTGCATGAATGAACCTCTCCTTTAGTGAAATAGGATCATCATGTGCTGGTTTTCTGGCATGAAATAACTTTTTTTGTGTCTTGGATGAACTACATTGCAAGGTCCATGTTAGTGAAAGTTTAAACAGTTAATCCCATCAATCATGGCAAAACTTACCCATCAGGAGTTTCATCAGTTTGTGAAGTACTTGTTGGATGCAACAGTTCCTCCCAAACTGAGTTTGCAAAGAGATTCCCCAGTGACTGAAACATGGTTAAGACAGCAGAATCCCATACTTTTACATCGAGTGTCAGTGATCTTACCTGTGAAAAAAATGTAACTCACCTTAGTTGTACAAGTGAGGATTGAAAACAGAAAGCCTTTTAAGTACTATACAGAAATTCACTAAAAATTGTGCTCAATTTAAAACCAATAAAAAACAAAAATACGAACAAGTTAAAATTGATAACACTATAGCATACTCTTAAATATGCAACCTCAAATACTCACTTTTGATATATGTACACCAAGATTACGGTGAATACCGGAACATTCAATGCATATAAGGATGCCAAGGTTTAAGGATGCCCAGTCTGGATCAGGTTTACCACAATCAGCACATTTGTCATTCCCGCTAACCTTTCTAAGAACATCAATTGGCTTTTCATTTTTTATGTTCTGCTTATTCTTCTGCAAGTCTTCAGATGATATAGAATCCCCACTCACTGCATGATCATCATCTGGAAAACCTTTTATCAAATAAATCTTGTCGGCAGAGTAATAGTCACTGCTTTCTGAGTCATCTGACTGTCACAAAATTGTTTTATAAGTAGGGTAGTCACGATAAATACAGGCATCAAGGATGCATTTAAAAGATTTTTGCTAAAGAATTGGTTAAGGAACGTTTAATTTTATTGAAATCTTCAACTAGGTAAGACATTTGAGAAGAAATGCTAGATGCTTAAAAAAGAAGTCTAATGTTGTGTTGGTGACTAAAGTTTCCCCACATTATTTATCATTGTACATGTTTTCTGGTGTAATTTCTTTAGGTTAAATTAATCTGTAACTCCTGAATTATTTGGAGATTTTTAAATTAAGAGTATATGCTTTAAAAGTTAATAACTATGTCCCTCAACTTATAAATCATTTTTTTAATTAAGTTCCTGGCTAGAAATCTGGCAAGTACATAGACTTAATTGAAAATTTACAAATAATTTGAGAACCTACCAAATAACTAAACTGGTGACCTGATCCCTAAACTAGGTGAAAGTTTTCAATTAGATTCTTAAGGATTAATTTTTGTGCACTGTCATTGTTGTTATATTTTTTAAGATGGTTGTTATTATAAAAGTTAATAAATTTCTCATATATGGGTGACAGAAGAAATTTTGTTTACATGGCCAAGGCATAGACTACTCACTCTAGATTCTTGTACTTGACAAAACATCAATGGGATCTTGACAAAACCTTTGTCAAGAATTCGATTAAAAGTGATTTATAAGTTTGGGGACATAATTACAAACTTTGAGTACTAGAACCTACTTAAAATTTTGAAATAAATATGGAACTGACAAACAAATTAATTTAATCTTTTCTTACACTTCATTCAATCATGATTTGTTAAAGAATTTAACCTTTCATAGAGATGTTCTCAAAGTTAATTCTATTAAAGTAAATAGTATATGTACGTACACTGTCATCTAATTATAATCTATCATGTATGTTATTTTTATTAACTTTTATAAAAACTTTAAAAGTCAAAATAATGATTTTTGATTGAAAGACATGACAATCCACAAAAATTAAACTTATTCTTTTAATGTGTAATGCATGACAACACCAAGAGTTTTGCTCGTAAACAAAAGCCAAGAGAAAAATATATGGTGTACCAGAGTCTGTGCACTCAATAAGGAGGCAGTTACACCAGTTATCTTTTCCATCCAATCCATCTGGTCCAGGGCATTTTCTGCCTGCATTATTTTGGCCTTAGTAAAGAGACAGAGGAGTAATGATAAATTGCCGAAGTACATGTCACTGAAGTTTTGGAATGAGTACCTGCAATGTATAACTCTTCGATGGTGAAATAATCCTGAAGCAGAACCTTAAATCTGACTGTTCAGCATCAATCTTGATTGTTGATGTGAGCAGGTTTACTGTATGACGTGCTACAGATTTTTCATCAGGCATAGGTCCATGGTAATGTGAAGAAAGCAGGCGACTCAAAATTCCAGCACTATTATCAGTGGCACAATTTCTGTGCATGGATGCTTGATTGCCACCCTGCTGAAGGCGACGAAATTGAAATGAGCATTACCTAGCTAGCTTAGGGAGTACACTAATACTTGGATACTTACATGTAATCCATTCCATGGTTTCCGAAAGTAGTAAAGCATTCCCCGACTATCAAGAACAAAGTACCTTCTCTTCCAATCACCCCTCAAATTTGAGGATCGTTTAGAAAGATAACCTTGCCGAATGATTTGAACCTAAAAGTAGTGCAGATGGGGAGATCAGCTAATAGGACTCGTACATGAAAACTATATAGAATGAAGTGATTACATAGAGAAAGAGTGAAACATTATTATGTCCTCAAACACCTTTCCATTTTCAGCAGATTCTGTTACAGCATCTGCCACTTTATTTGATATTCTAGAAAAAGGCTGCAGTTGACCATCTGTAGGAGGAGAGCTATAAGGGCCATTCAAGGACATCATACTTTCATGATGAACATGCTTTTTGTACTCCAGCATTCTTTCACAAAGACTAATTTGCTCCTCATTGTAACTTTCTCTGGCCTTTTGTGTATAAGCCAAAACCTGAAAATGTCAGATACAAAAGAGGAATTTTTTAAATCCCTGTAAATTTCAGTAAATAAATCAGGAATACTAATAATATTTTCAAATCCACTGTTTTGCTCACGTGTCATTGTGGTTCTGATGATGGATTTCACATTTCAGATTATCCTAGAGTTTAAGTTTTGAGGAAGCACATTATAATGAGCAGTTTGAATGTGTTACTCTAATCTTAGACGAAAATTCAAAAGTACTTCATGTTTGATTTCACGTTACCTCATCCAAAATCACGAATACTAGTTAGCATGATTTTTGGAATTCATATTGGTTTCACAATAAGCAATTGCCTCTGAGTATAAAATTAATTTTGAGTTGAAGTGACTTAGATAGCTTCTACTTTAGATAAAAAAAAATTTTAGTTTTAAGGTTAACTTTATTTAAAAATCAACTTTAACCATAATCAATTTTGCAAACATCATCCAAACACACTACCCAAGTATCCACAGCATAAAAGTACGTTTCCTATCTCCAGTAAAGTTAAAAAAGCAAAATAAAGAGTAAAGCAAAACCTCGATAATGAAAGGCTCCAGCTCATGTAATAGCTGATATCCCTGCAAGGGTAAGAATTTTTAAAAACATAAGTGCAATGCAATGTTGCATATTGGAAATTCCATATATAACTCTGTTACATACCTGTCTATAATACCGAAGATGAGCATCCATAACTCCAGTGACAGCCTCCAAAAACTCAAATCTCTTCTTGGCCTCAACATTATGAAGAGCACTAACCTATAATAGATGAAACATGTTCTGTAATTAAGAGCTAACTTCATACATTTCATACCACTCAAAGCAGCATATCTGGTTCAACTAAGATTACCAGATTGAAACGAGCTTCCTCAAATGAACTTCTTGCATTGTGCAATTCCTGGAATGTCTCTCTACCAAATTAGATTGAAAAAATCATGGTAACCCATGACGAGCTAAGCAATATTCATGAATAAAAATGCCAAATAAAAGCTACATGACGTACCTCTTCCACAACAGTGGCAATATCCATCCTAGTGCTTTTTCTCAATGACATAAACTTCTCACGTGCCTGTAGCATAAAATCAACGTTGCATTTGTATTATGATCGAGAGATAGGCCAATGAACTTTCAACATATCTAATTTTCTTTTAAAATGCCCTATATGTCTTCTTTTCATGTAACTACTCAAGACTTGTACACATACAATAGAAGGAAAGGGAAAATGTGCAATTTTTGTAAGCAATTTAGAATCACCTGATCGTGAACAAGGGAAGCTTTCTCAAAACGCCTTCGAGCTTCCTGCAAGCATCGATTGAAGCATTAAAAGTGAAAAAGAAATAACAAGTCATCTGAAGGCAATAATTATTTTTGTTGAATATCTATAAGAACATCAACTCTCAGGAGCTAGCAATATCCTTTTTGAAAGTGTTGTCATTTTTAAAACTGAATTTCATTAGTGGTGGTTTTTAATTTATTGTTCATAGTTTTTAACTAATAGTCTTGTAAGGAAGTTATTTCATTATAGTCATGATTTTATTACTTTCAGTTATTAATTTGTCTTGTTTAAGCAATAAAATATACATTCTCCACACTAATAATTAAATTTAAAACATTTGAAAAAATTCTGCTACTCAAGATGTACCTTGACATCTAGGATATCCACGTTTAGCATGTTTAGTAACCGGTCATTCAGCACGTGCTCCGCCTAAGAAGTCACATTATGTAGAGTCAGGTTAGCAATATTAATTTTTTTAATACATAGTAATCAAAGACATGTATTAAAAAGTATACAACAACTTAACAATATCAATTATAGCAACTCTTTCTTATATACTCAAAAACCTTTAATAAAAGGGATTTTTCCACAATATCATCTTGTAGTCTAATCCAATTCACAAAGATGCATAAATAGACAATATGACCACAGACATATTGTTAACATATTAAACTCATAACAGAAGCTAAAGTTTTATAAGTTTAAAGATTGAAAAGCCACAAGTTTCAGCACTGATCGAGCCAAAATGAAAGAATACATTGCTGAATAAGAAACTGACAACATTATACAAATCATTACCTGTGACCGAAGAAGTTCCTTGTATGTGCTGATTTCTCTCAAAGCAATAGCAAATTTGGTCATGACAGGTCCTGATAATACCAACACAAAATAATCTAAATTATTAGCAAAAAAGAATATAATGTTGTATTAAATACTCAAAGAAAGCGTGATGGTTAAAAAAACAAGGTAATAGGCAAAATTATAAACATAGCATGCACAAGATTAGAATATTTGGAGAATCATTGATCACATCATGCAAGCAATTTTAGAAGTTCCTTTAACCTCCTAAACATATCATGCACAGAACTGGAGTATACATTCAGTAACAATATATGACTTGTTATGCTCAACCTAAATTTTTCATGTTCTCTCAGGGAAAATATTTTACTCAAGAAATAACCTCAAAATACAGTAGGCAGCAAGCATATGACAAAGAAAATGATTTAGGTTTATATATATGTTTATTTAATTTTACAAAAGGCAACTGGAGGAAAGAGATCTACAAGACTTACCTCCCAAAGTTACGAATAGAGGATCATTATGCCCTCCTCCAAAATTTTCAAGGGCACTTGCAAATGCAATTTCTCCATCATATGCCTCTCCAAGCCCTTCCCTGTCATTATAAATATAAAGTAATTATTTGACACAAATTTATATAATTATGAACTGTTGATAATTAAAGTAATTTATACAAGTTATGTACACTAGGCATATACAAAAGTTTCTCTTGAATTATATATTGAGAATAGTTTTGCTGTTGAAACTTAAGGTTTAAGCAAAATCCTTTCACATTTAAAGTTTCAACATGCCCCAAAGGTGAAAGAGTTCAAGAACAAAATTAGAGAGTAGATATAGAGGTCTAGATCTTTCTTCTATTATATTAAAGTATATGCCTTCTTAGGAGAGTAATGAGGGTCTAATTGTACGTATAATTTGTCACGCTTCTAAGTAATATTGTACTGCTACCTAACCCCTTATCAATTACTAATTGAACATACATGGAGAAAACAGTCTCTAAAGTGCAAAAAGTTGAAAAAACAAAAAACAATGGCATGGAAAACCCACGTATACTTTCGACATCCTTTGTAGAACTTGAAAGATCTCGAGCGTAACGATTCTGCACTCTCTTCCATGCACTGGAGCTGCATCCACACCCATTCATGATTCAAAATTAAGCAACCAATTCGTGTTAATTAAGCACATCACCGAACCAACCAAATAAAAACACACATGACCCTCCTAAACAACAATGAATAAACCATGCAAATAAACATTACGTAACAGGAACATATCAACATAACGCCAACGTTCTTTTAATGTGTATATATATTTTTTCAAAACACCCCAACACGGAGAATTAATTATAACAATCTTCAGATATTAATGAATGGGAAAAAGAATAAACAGAACAGAACCTGTTGCCGGAACATGGGCGAGTCGTTGAGTTTTGAAAAATTCATTCTCAAAAATACCGTGTATGAATATATTCTCTTTGTTGTTGTTATTTTCTTTTTTGTTGGTGTCGTTGGTCTTCTTTTTCTTCTTTTGTTTTGCGGGAAAAGTCTAAGTCTAATTCTAATAGTTCAAGAGAGATAAAAGAAGCAATAAAAAAAGAGACAGGTATTCGTTTGTTTAGTTTTTGTTAAAATTAATGTTGTTTAGAGAGCGCATTTGAAGGTTTGAAGCTGTGGTTACGAATTTGCATGTCTGTCGCACCAAATCGCAACGGGCTCTTTTATTTTCTCTCTCTAGTCTAACCGTGTCACACTCACAACACAACTAAAAAACACCTGGTTCTGACTTTGACCGTCAAGATAGACACCATTCCAACCTGCATTTTGGTCTCACCTTTCAAAATATATATAAAATTAGTATTTTAGTATATGTAATTTACAGAATAAATATTTATTTTATATAATTAAAATTTATAATAAATAAATAATTTTAAAATAGAAATTACATTTTAATATTATAATAAATAATTCATGCTGTGTTATAAAATTACTTTTAATTAATCATAACTTTTAAAAAAATAAAATTTAATTTAAAAATAAAAAAATAAAAAATAAGTATTTAAGAAAAAAAAAATAATTAAAAACTTTCTTGTGAAAGAAAATCTTAAAAATGTTTCTTTTAAAAATTAGTCCCAAAAAGTTCTCAAATATAACTATTCTAATATATATATATATATATATATATATAATTATTTTTAATTTTGTCTGATTTTTTTCCTT
>JAMLFT010000498.1:0-41246 GCA_026544285.1 Pachyrhizus erosus
ATATATATATATATATGTTTGTCATTTTATATTTATAGAATACGTAAGCAATTTTTTTTTTTTGAAAAATACGTCAGTAATTAATTAAACATACCTTAATGTTTTTTCTTTTACATTATTTAATTAACGTTTAGTTAGGTTTGCAAGTGTAAATGTGTAATCATCTAAGTAAACAAATGAAAATAGTTTATAATTAATAAAAAGTAAAAGTTCTTACACATAAACTACATTTAAAAATTAAAAATTAAAAATTAAAAATTTAAACTGATACCAAATAAATTAGTTACAAGCATGTTCATTGTTGTATTATTTTTCAATTTGATATAGAAATAAATTTAATTTTGGTAAATTATATAAATTTTTTATTTATTAATACTTTATTTAATAAGAGTTATATTAATATAGACACAAAATGTTAAACGTATCAAATAAAAAATATTAATCATTAAATATACTTATAAAAACTTATTTTTAAAACTCATAATAATCAAAATTAATTTTTTCACAGTTATTTGGTTTTGGATAAAAATTAGAAATCATGAAAGAAAACCCAATTACATTACATTAATATTTTTACCGAGTGCGGCGCACGTTAGCTGCATGAACAGGGAACACAGTCGTGTGAATCCGAAGCGCATTTTAGTAGGCAGCAGGTCCACCAACAATGATGAGGTGAAGCACCGAAATGGTTAGCTGATCCAATTGAATTCCCACCTCTCAGACGACAAGCGTACGTTAGCACCCGACCGGTTCTGTTTCTTTCAACGTTCCGCACCTCACAACAAAACTAGCTACGCACGATCTATTTCTATTTTGGGGTCACAGTATCTCACCTTAAATTTACCAAAGTCGCAACCTTTTCTAGGTTTTGAACCGGAAAGAGAAGTGGGCAATGGTGGGATGAGGATAAAAGGGGAAGAGAAGAAGGGAGGGAAATGGCGATAGGGGAGTGGAGGCTTCAACTTCACCAAAGAGGGAACTCGATTTGTTCCTACAAGAAAATCACTCTTCTAGTTTGTCTTTTCAACATTGTTGTTGCTCTCTACACTCTCCACTCTCTCTATGCTTCTCTCTATATCTACTCTGGTAGCGTTGCACGAAACAGTAAGTCATGTCAATCTTTTAAGGTTGTTAAGATATTTTTCTTTCTGTCGTATCTTTGTTTCTCCTAATAACACAAACAAAAGGGTAACAAAAAGTTTATGATTTGTGGTAAATTTTGAAGCCCCATTAAAAGGGTCTTGTTTGAGACTGGAAAAGTTCAATTTGTTTTTTTAACACTTTTTTGGTTTGGTTTGGTTTGTGTTTTCAGTTGTGGAGTATAGACCAGATCAGATTCGGAAGATGGAAGAGTCTAACCAAATCCGGAAGGCATACAAACCGGCGGAGTTAATAAAATTGGTATGAAGTATGAACCATTTTTTAGTATCTGGCACGAACAAACATTTATTGTGAAGTTAGCCTCAAGTTGATGTTCTGAAACTTGTGCAAACAGGTGAAGGAATTAGAAGGGGAGTTTTCAAGAGAAAATGTGGTGGTTGAGTTGCCACGGCATTTGAAACAGAAAATAATCGATGAGGTCTTGAAGAGACTAGGGAGCTCGAATGGAAGCAGCAAAAACATCTCCCACTCCCAGGTCATGGCTAAGGAGCGAGGTGAGTTTGACTGTAGGTTGTGCTGATAAGAATCTATTGTTATTCCTTCTATAATTAAACATAGGAAGCATTTTGTATTAATAATAATTTTACCATTAACACTTGTATTAGTGAAAAGGGTGGTCCGAGACTAGGAGCTATCATCTTTAGATGGTCAATTTCATTTCTAGGTTGGAAGGTGCACGGTTTTACTGTTGCTTGTTGATCAAGTTTATATATTTTACAGGAAAATTAATTCTAATTTTGCATGGCCAACTTGATTGTTGTCATGAAGTATATATGAAATATGTCCATTGTGAAGTGAACTTGATTGAATCTGGTATATTTGAATTGGTGTTAGAATTAATGATGTTGCTATAGAATTAATTCTAAGATTTGACTTTTCACTGTCCTTAAGAGCATATACTGGTTTTTTTTGTTGCCCCACTGTGCTGTATACCTGCTGCATAATTAAAAGTTCTGTGGCAAACATGAATTTATATATAATGTATCCATAGATGTTACCTTGTTTTTTTTTTTTTTTTCAATGTCTTTGTTGCTAGCTGGTTAGTCATTTAGTGTCTATTTTGTTGTTGAATGAAGAAATTATGTGTTTGATGTTTCAAATGTAAATTGGACTGTACAGTTGCTTTGTGTAAATCTTAGGTCAAGTCACAATTATAAGACATACTTGTCAATCTTTTTCTTTTTTAACTTTTTTGAGGAAATTGCTTTGGTATGATCATTGACTAACATTTTTGTCTTTTCTTTTTTCATTCTTAAATTAAGAAAGAGGCCATTTGGATTGTATTAATTTTGGTCCTAACTCAAGTATTGGTTGGGATTTTTTTTTTTTGGGGTGGGAAGGGAGATGGATATATTTATTTGGTTGGATGACAAGGTGATTATTAACCTCGTGTTACAATTGGATGACATTGCCATGGCAGTTTGTTGCATGTTTGACTCTTATTCTGATCTAAAGAGAATAATTTTTGAAGTTTTTAAAACATTTAATGATAACATAATGCTCGAAGTTGACAATCACTCGTCTACTCCCATTGAAGATCATTTTACATAACTGAGACAAAAACTTTATTTATTTGGATATTATGCAATATCAAAATATTTGAAAATTTAGACTTTCTTTATTTTTAGTTGAAATGTGGAAAAATTATTCAGTAGTATGCCTTCACTATATTTTCTTTTTGAAGTAAAATATTTGAAAATTTAGACTTTCTTTATTTTTAGTTGAAATATGGAAAAAGTATTCAGTAGTATGCCTTCAGTATATTTTCTTTTTGAAGTAATTGTCAATAAAAGTGAGGATTAGTCTAAATAAAATTTGAGAAAGAATGGAGTTTAAGGAAAGTAGATGTGGGATTTTGGAGGTTCCTAACTTTCAGATATAGTTTGAAAACAATATTTTTATTGAAAAATAGTATATTTACAGTGGCATGAGTAATTGATGGTATCAAATTTCATTTTTTCCCCTCATTTGATATGGATTTGAATCACAACTATAACATAAAAGTTATTATATTTATCATAAAACCGTTTTGCTAACCTTTGCTGCAAGGACAATACTTCAGGAATCATAAATGGAAAGTTTTCATTGAGAAGTATAACTTCTAACATTACTAATAAACTCCCACTGTGATTTTTAATAAAACCTTTCTATTTATTGTTTTCTTAACCACTGCCCTTGGGATAATATTAGATAGCAAAAACCATTAGTAAAAAATTCACGCATCAAGTAAACTACTCCTCACTATTAAAAATGGACCAAGTCTAAATCAATCCCAAAAGCTCTCAAGGGTAGAGGATACCTATGTCTTATAAGGAATACTTTGACAATATTCACCACTGATGTGAGAGTGAGACAACATCTTAACACACTCCATCATGCCTATGAGTAGACTTCTAGAGTGTGAAGTTTGTAGGATTAGACGTCTATGGTCGGTCTTGCATTATGATTGGATAGACTTTGATGCCATATTAAAAGTGGACTAGGCCTACCTCAAACTTATAAATTAGCTCAAGCGATGAGGATTGCCCAATCCTTGTAAGTAGTACTTTGGCCATATGACATTGTGCATTTGATTTATGAAAGAACAAATTGATGTAGGACATCTTTAACATTCACAACTGTCCTGGATTCTCATTATGTATTTGATTTATGAAGGAACAAAATTATTCAATATTTCCATGTTATATTTAGACTGATGATGATGATTGATCAATTAAAGTATTCAAAATTTGACATGTGTAATTAACAGGGATTTTTTTGAGACCAAATTTGTCACACTATTTTAATTCAAATGTGAAATATCTAATGAAACAGAAATCATACATGGGTAGAGGTTGAGAGACAAACAGGTGAAATTGGTATGCAGTTAAAATGTGAAGGAGTGTGTGACATTATTTTAGGCTGCAAGTCAATTTTTTGGGCTTTATGCTGTCCAGTTGGAGCTTCCGTCTGGAACAGTTGGATTACTTGGAATTGGATCTATCATTTCTTTTGGCAGGTTAGGAAGTGAGGGAATAGAAAGCATTCAAACAAGAGGCAATTCTTTCAATAAGGTGTAGCTGATTGCAGGAGGCCTGTATAATTGTTTCTTTTCCTCAAAGTATTGCATAGCATGTAGATTTGTACAGGTTAATCCATTTCAAAATGAATGTACTGTTGGTGTTATAGTTGAAAAAATCTTTGGGTTTCCAATGGTATCGCCACACACAGTAGTCTTTGGTGTTAGACCAAGATTGAAAAAGAAAAGAAAAGAAAATCTCTTTTACCCTTTTGTATTGAATAGTCTTATGTAATTTTTCCCAATATGTATATATATTTGTATTTTGATTATTTTCCTTCCAAAATTGTATAACCAATAATTTCTTTGATGTCATGTGGCCAAATTGTATAAGAATTGGGTTCATCTTTTGTATTTGTGCATATCTTTCTTTTTATTTTTTGGGTTGGGTGGGGGGTTGATGGTGGTTATATGGATAATGGGGACTGGTAGTCATTAAAATTGGTAGTTTTATGTAAATGATAATATTGTTCAATTTGGAAGATATTATATTGCTGATATATTTTTAACATTGACTTGTTCTGTACAGAAACAATGGAAAATTGGCGCAAGGAAAAGTTGGAAGAGGTTAAGTTGGCTGTTAGAGGGACTTCCAACTCAACCGTTCCTCATGAAGAGGCAGGTATGAGCAAAATTTTCCGCTTTGTTTCTGAAATTTGAATTGATTGTGTGACACGTAGGTGAAGCTTGTCTCTTTGCACATTTGGCACCTTGTATCTAATGTTTATTTCAATTACCTAGGAATGCTAATAAGAGCTTTGGAGTCTGATTGGGCTGTGGTTTCTGAAGAAATTGGCCTTTGGATACCTACAGAGGTTGCTAATGAAGAACACAATAACAAACCTGAGGATGCGTCAGAGATTGGTAATAATCTCTCCAACCAAAAACATTTCTGCCCATCTTTTGTAATCTTTCACTCTCTCCCAATAACCCTCGTACAGATAAAAATTCATCACAAAAATGATTTACTGGATTCTGTTAACAACTTATCATGCATGCACTGTATTAGAATCTGGAAGTCTGCACATATTTTTTCATGCAGAAAGTTAATATTTGTATTTACTAAGTATACATTCTCTCCAGAGGAGGAAGTTCTTCCCGGCAGGCCACTTCCACCTGAATGCAATGCAGAACTTCACACGGATTATGATGGCACTGCAGTGAGATGGGGTCTTACTCATCACAAAGATAGTGCAGCTGATTGCTGTCAGGCTTGCTTGGACCAGGCTAAACATACCAAGGAAGGCGAAAAGAAATGCAATATTTGGGTTTATTGCCCATCACAGTTTGGGTGTCATTCACCAGATATCTATCAGCACAAACATCAGGAATGCTGGCTGAAATATGTAAGATGCACCCTACGAATGTGATTTACTACTTTGCTCCTTCTGTATGCAGAATGCTTAATAGCCTTTGATTCTTTATTCTCTGAGATCTTACAAAATGCTCTTGAACTTTCAAATAAGTGTTTAATTGCTATGATTGTCAATTTGTCGGTGTAAAAAATTTTATACTGTCATTTATAAAAAATCATTGTTAGAATAATTTTTAATATAATTATTGTAAAAGTTAATAAACTTAGCATACATAATAATTTGTGATTAAATGATAATGTAAAACGTAAAAACTCTTTGCAAAGTTAGTGCATATACTATTTACTCTTAGAATAATATCTATTATAAAAAAATAAGAGTAAATTACATAAACATCTATTGAGATTTTGTGAAATTACACACATCTTTGTCTTTTTAACCATTACAATTACTCTCTTATAAAGAATGTTAATGTAATATATAAAGGAGTGTTAGTATAATATTTACAAACATTAAAGAGAATGTTAACATATATTTTAAAAAATTAAGGTGGCTAACTGTAGGAATAGAAAACAATATGGAATATTTGTATAAGTTCACAAAACTTTTGGGAGTGTTTATATAATTTATTAAAAAAATAACTAAAATATATTGATAATAAAAGATTTTTATACTGTTATCCAACCATAATCTTCATGTATGATATGATAAATTTGGTAACTTTTATTTTAATTACTTTCAAAGTCATTCTAAGAATCTCCTTCCTAGTTGTGTATTTTTTCATTTTCCGTGCTTACTAATTTACTTGGTATTCTGAATGAGTACAGGCTGAGAAACCCAAGCTAAATTTTAAGGATAGGTATCCTGAATGGTATCGAAATTCACACACATCTGCACCGGTGATCGTCCCATGGGCCTCTGGAGTTGTTAGTGCATGAGATAAACAACCAATGCCGAAGGTAACATGATCAATCAGAGTCCAGAGCTATCTTGTAGATTGCAGGCAGGCAAAGCCCTTGTCTTGCTTTGTCTTCAACATGTTTTTGCCTTTGCGATAAATGATTGCAATGGGGACCAAAGAATTTCCCCCGATGGTCATTTACTCATTTAAGACTTGGCTCTGGTTACAATCATCTCAGTGCCAAGGATTTTTCCCTCAAGACCGGTCTAAGACTGAGGCGAGGTGAATTAGATTTGTTTGTTTTGAATTCTTAGATGATGTTAATGGGAACGTTTGACCACAGAAGGCTGTGTTGGTTACACATTTGGGAAGCCAAGCTCCCGTTTAGAATATTTGCTTCCTTTGAAAGTGCTCTGGGAAGTGTTATTTTCCTGTTAGTCTTCACCAAAATGTGAAACTAGCATGCACTAACTGATGAGGAAATTGTTTTGTTGTGAGCTAGCTGAATTCATAATTCATATTTCATTGTATCTGTGGGATTTATAATGTTGTCAATGTTGAGGTGATCTTCAAAATTCTGTGTCTGCTTTGCCTTCCTTTTAATCCATTATAATTATTATCATACATCATATGTATTTGAATATATGTATATATATCGCTTATAAATAGGTAATACATAATCGATTGAATTTTGCCAATCAGATTCTTAAAGATTTTCATTATAAGATTTAGCTCTTTCAAAGTAGTAAGTGTAATTTAAGAATAACACAACACATTTACAGTTGTTGATTAAAAACTTAAATAGTGAAAATTTTGATCAAAATCAAGTACATATGTAACAAATGTAAAACTACTTTCTATAAAACTGTTATTAGTTTACTAGTGTCTTCTCCTCTCTTTACAAAAGTCCAATCCTAATTTGTAGTATTATCAAGAAAAATAGGTAACTATAGTTGGTATTGATTGTATATAATATTATTATTATTTTCTTATAATTGTTTACTGAAAAATTTAAGTAAACAAAATCTAATTGACAAATATAAACATGCTTCTAAATTATGGATGCCAGCAGTCAGCAAGGCTCGTCTATTTTTATTATTATTTAGTCTTATAAAAATGGTTATTTATGTTTGCATGGTCGTTTAAAAGTTTAAGATAATCTTAATTATAATTTTCTAATTATGTTGTTATCTTTAATTAGTTCTTAAATATTTTATATATTTATTATAAATGATAAAGAATTTATATTAAGAAATTATAAATATATTTAATATGAATATAAATATTAATTATATTTTTTAATCTTCATATTATTTTTAAAATGCACAATTAAAAAAGTAATTTTTAAGACTTCTATAAAGTTGACAAATTTTTTTTTGTTAAAAAAATTAATTTAAACTTCTTCGTTACACTTTTTGGGTTTTTTTTTTATAAAAAAATTACCAAATAAATAAATATATTTTATGAGTAAAATTATCCATTTTTATGCACATTCTCTTAATATTATTTCAAGAAAATATTTCACAAAAATACATACATTCTTTTATGGTGTACAATAAAAGTTTATGATATTTGAAATTAGAGTTTCATCATTCAAGTAGCTTGTTTAAACCTCTTATTAATTTGGCAGTAGACGGATTTTAGTATATTTTAATTTAATAGTAAAATACATAAAATAATTATTTTATTATTAAACTTTTATAGTTAAAATAACAATGATATTTAACTATTAAATAAATTTTTAAAGGAGAAAAGAGTTGTGGGTTCACATGTCCTCGTTGCAGTGTGCGTTCGTCCCCGAAAAGCTCTGGCTAGGGTTTGAGATCAGATCAGTCTGTAAGAAAATCGAAAAATCAGTAATAAGCAATCACTCGGCATAGAAATTGTTTCCGATGCAAGAAATAGACACACAACACTTTCATCATTCACCGACTTTTCTGACTAATCGCTCTTACTACCAATCATCAATGGGTTCGGGCAAGGTTCACTGGAACGTATTCGACGGCGTGAAGATAATCGCGGCGACGCCGGAGGCACTCATGGTGGAGATAGACTCGGCGATCTCGAGTCTCGAATACTCACGCGCCAGCGCTCTGCTGGACGCCGACGAGGGATACGACGCGCGATTGGCCGACGAAGCGTACAAAGCGGGCTGCGCCGCCCTGGCCGCCGGAAAACTGGAAGAGGCTCTCCGATCTCTCAACCTCTCTCTCTCCAAGTGTCCTCCCGATAAGACCGTCGCTCTGGCTAAACTCAACTCGCTCATCTCTCTCACTTCTCACCACCTCCAAGCTTCTTCCAAATGACACCGCCTACTTACTTTCATTGCTTTCTCTTTAATGTTTCAACTTTATCTTCTTTTTGTATGCCACTAACGTTCTGAATGTGATTGTTATCAATATATCTTCTTTTCAGTTTTCAAGATTTTGAATACAAGCATATACCAGGTTAAGAGGATGTAATTTCCCTCAATCTTCTAAAGCACTCATTTCTTTCTATTCCCTTTCACGCTCACAACGCACAAGATGCCAAAGATGAATTTTGGAACAGAATTAGACACGCTTTTGTGGGAAACATTTGTAGACAAAAACAAACCCTTAGTTATTTAATTCTCTCAATAACCATTAACCCTTTGAATATTAGCATGTCAAGTTCACTGTACCACATATTGTTTGAAAAAAGTCATGTAATAATAATGTAAAAGGTTACTAGTAATGTACCTACACCATTGGGTTACCCGTGCCCATTCCACATAATTTGTAATTATGTCTTGGTTTTCCTCTTCTGCCTTGCTTTCAAACTGTAAAACCTTAGCAAAATGGAAAGAAGCACGTTATTTTTGACGTGAAGATCAGGGTTCAGTTACATCATATTATTAGCCAACCAACTTAATCGTCTTCACATGTTGAGTGTAGCCAAATTAACAGGAGCACCAATCTGACGCATGAATCACGATGCAACTTATTTGGGAATCTCGTGATTAGTTTTTTTTTTTTTTTAGACTAATTTGTTCTCCTATGTTTTTGTCAGAAACTAATTCAGATCTTTATTCAACAAATATGATATATTGGTGATGGGAGAAAAGTGTAGACCCTAGAAATTGGTGGGCTCACTTTTACTTTTTTTTCTTTTTTTATCAATATAAATTTTATTCTTTTTCTCGAAATCTTTTTGCACGTAAAATAGAATCCCCCCTTTCATGTAATGGGAGTCAATTTCAACTTTCAAAAGGATGCAATAGGGCCACTTAGCGCAAAACGTAGCGAAGCTCCAGTCCCTTTCTGGATTATTTTTGCACGAAATAATTTTAATTGGAGGATAGCTATCTTGTGTTGGGTTGCACGTCCTGTTAAGCATGACTTTAGCTTCAAGTGTAACTCTGAACAAGCACCACTACTTACGGAGAGAGAAACAAATTTACCAAAGGGGTTTGCTACTTGAAGCAGTCAAACAAGCATTTCAATTTTCTTGCCATTTATTAAAAGTGTTTGTAGGCCATTTAACTTGCCTTTACCTTAAAGAAAGGATCGCAAGCTTAGTGGGGATTTCAGTGCGGGGCCACTATCAATGAAGCAGATCAATTTTAGCATCAACACAAAGTGTTTGTAAAATATATATCCTCTCATTAGAAAAGTTGATCAAGTAATTCTCACCATGGGTGGTGTTTTCTACCATGAAGAGACACCAAACCATACCAAGAGATGCAAATTCCTTGCAGGGACTTTGAAAGAAGTATTTTCCCACTGTCAAACTTTTAAATGTCTGACGCTTTCAACTACAAGCCTTGAGGAGGAGTGCCCCATCATTGATGATGTTGATGAGGTACAGCAAGTACTTTCATCAAACCCTTTTGAAAAGTTTTTCACTTTGTTAAATTATGTGTACTTGGATTAACGTTTGCAAAATTGATTTTAAAGTGTCACGATTTATGTATTATGAATATTTTTATTCTAAAGATAAGCTATTAAAATTGTTTTAATTCAAAATCAATATGAAATCAAACCCTGTGAACATTTATAAAAAATTTCATTAGCTAATATTTCAATGTGATTTTGGATCATCTAACATGAAGCCAAACATGTTATGAAGGTGAATCCCATGTTGAACTTTGAAGTAACCTCATTGTTGTCATTGCTGTTGTGTGCTGCTTCCTCAGGTGGTTGTCTTAGCAGTTAGAAGCCGAGCCATGGAGAAACAAAAGCACAGGCCAGGCCCATTGAGAGAGGGCTTTTCCTGGACATATTCTCCTGTAACAAGGGAACTGCATGTCACTCACACAATGGCACCGCAAGCAAGGGTGGTAGTAGGTGATGAAGAACACGATGAAAGAGAAGAGTTTTTTTCAGTTAAAAGTTGTCTCTCTTGCTGTTCTTCGAGTGCTGTGAGTGACCAACCATTTTATTCTGTGAAGACGAACCTGTCTAGATGTTCAAGCATGGATGAGGTTGAAATCTCAGAATATTGGAGGCGTTCAATAATTCTAGATTTTTGTCATTGCAAGGGATGGCCTTTTGGGCTGTGCCGTAAAGCTGTGTTACTTCCACCACTGCCCAAGTCACCGTCTGAGTCATGGTTGTCGCGCAAAATACAACGAAGTAACAAAGTTACCTGAATTTATTTAGCTTTTACTTGTTTTGTCTTTTCCTCTTCCGATTATCTTTGGACTTGTAAGAGAACTTGGTTAAAGATTAGGGAATAATGGATAGCTCAAGCTTCACATATAGACTACAGTTTTAATATACACGAGGCAAACAAACTCTTGCACAATTGGGTAACGCTAAACTGGCTGAATTGACCGGATTTAGATAAGAATTATTCATTCAATAAGATCAGTTTATTTAAAGAATATTATTCCATTATTTGAATCAAACGAATGTAGCTTCAACTTTTATCTGACAGAGATGAAAACCGTTGAACAACTAAGAACGATTATTTCACTTCAGTCCAGTGCAAAAGTAATCTTCCATTGTTAAGTAGGAGCGTCCTTGGTGCACACGCAAAAAAAGTTCAAAGGTATCGTTCATCTCATCTAATCTCATAACTAACAAATGGATTCAAGTTATAAACTATTCTGGCAAAATAGCATATTTTATTATTAATTAAAATTTATTAAACGATATAAAACATGAATTGAGTTCATTGATTAAGAACACCTACAAAATTTAACAATTCCAATAAACTTTAGTAAATAATGAGTATATTTAAAAGAACGTGTTATTAGCTTTCTAGTTCTGTTAGACACGTTTTTGCAGATGCTGGATGTAGATACAAATGACTGATATGAGGAGCTCGATATAAATAATTAGCTTCTTGACTTGCCATTTTCATATCGTCAAGATATATACAAGTCCTTAAAACTTCACCAGCATTGTTAGCTTATGGAAAATGACATTGAACATGAAAGAAAACGCTGTTTAAGGACAATCCCAATTGACAAAGTTAAGCGCTCTTATTTCCATGCTATCAAACGCTTGACAACAAAAAGGTCAGGAGAAAACAAATCGAATAGTCTACAGGCATCATCAAAAGCATGACATAAAACGGAGACAAACAATGACATGCACTGTTTCTAAAATATTGCTTCTATGCTCTTTGCTCAACATATGAACCTGCAAGTCCAGAAGTTCCAAGAACTGTAACCTGCAAGAGAAAACATCAGATTAGATAAGGGAATGGGAATTGATCTACAATTCTTACTGTCACAATGCTATTTCCTATGAAAGTAGTTTTACAAAAACTAGGACAAATGGCTAAGTAATAATCAATCACGGTGGGAAAGAGAAAAAAGTAAAGTTGAAAAATAAAAAACACAATTGACAGAACACATCAATTTTCCTTACATTTTTCTCCTTTAGAGTTGTTTTCCAAAAGCATATCCATACTACTTAACATTTTTCATATTAATAACTAAACTATATATAGGATAAACTACCAACCAAAAAATGCAAGCAAAAATAATGCAAAGAGGAATAAATCATGTTGCAACTTGCAAGTGCACACAAAAATTGGAAATCAGAGTTGTTGATGATGGCTACAGTGCTGGTTTTGGGGATACCTCACCATAAACATCCAATGGTGTGGCATCTTCAAATGGAAGTGCTGTGGTGTCAGCCAAATGGAGTGGCAGCCATTACTGTGAAAATGGCAGATTGTTTTGTCTCACCTCATATCTCTTTCAGCCAATGGGCTTGAGATTTGAAGTGTAGGCCTTGTGAGTGAAAGAAAAAATAGAGAGAGAAACAGTGCAGAAAACACTGAAAACTAACACAAAACACTGCAGCTTTGGAGCTCATTTATAGACTTGCTCCCATTGGCCAGTGGCCACCACACACAAACTACTCGATAAACAGGCAACAATAAGTGACAATATACGACGATACCTTTCCCCACTCAGCACCAAGGCCACTGCATCTCATTTTTAAATGAATCATCTTTGCACCCAACTCTGTCTCCACCTTCTTCCGCAGATAGCTCTCATCAGGTCCAAAGGAATTCAAATAGGTGTCATAGCGATCAAAAATGGTACTCAGAGCATTTTTTATATGATCTGGCAAAGGCTTTACATCCTATAAAAGAAATCAAATCATAAGCCTAATGTGATGAGTAAATGAGAATAGAATGCAATAGTGCAATTTCACAGGCACAAGTGTAAATTGAAATACCTCGCCACTCAATCCAATGCTGTCATCAATTTCCAATTTCAGGGAGACTAGAATCCCACCAAACTCCTCAATAGCTTCAGCTGCACGGAACACATTTTCCACAACCTCCTTGCCAGCTTTATCATCAGTGTTTTTAGACAGTGCATTCTTAACATCAGAAACGAGAGAATCCGGAATCTCACTCCAATTTACCGCCAACAAATCCTTGAAAGCATTGTAAAGCTGAGGGTCCTTAATATTGGGCATGTGGGTCACATCTTCACTATAGAATCGCATGCTCCCTAAACCCATTGAGTACGGAGACCTGCATTCTGTGCAAGTTTTTTCATGCAAAATTAATTCAGCATGTAACATCCATCCTCAAGTACAACACCCTAGCTCAAAGCCAATCATACATAGGCTCTGTTTGGATAAACGTCTCTATAAGTACATTAGGAGAGGAAACTAAGATAAAATGAACTGAGCTTATCCGATAAGCTAAAATCAACTTATATAATTGATTTTATAAAAGCTCTCTCATTTAACTTTTCCAAAAAGTTGCATAAATTGATTTTAGTTCATGGGAGAAACTTACTTCCTTTTGCTTTCTAATTTTCTTTCCCTAAAAGTTCTTACGGAGAAATTTATCTAAACAGACCTTATTCTAAAACCTCACAAAACTACTAAGCATGTCCAGAGCAAACTGCATACAACACCCCTTTTCAATTTAACACGTATAGAGGATTTGAAATAGTGATATAAATAATGAATTTCATTATAAAAAAGATCAGTGACGCTAACAAGACGAAATTACTGTCAACAGAGCACCAACTTTGAAAGCAGAATACAAAGTCAATAGCAACGGATTGATTGAATCGTGGAGTTAGTTAGCAATCGAAGTCAAGAAAATAACGAAAAATGTTATTCCAGCAAAATAAACGGAATATGAAGACTAGCTTATTGTTCGTAAAATCGTCAGATTCCAGCACATTGAATATTCATTCAATCAATCAGAGACGCGATGAAATCAGAGTAATTTATTTAAATAAATAAATAAAAAAAAGAAATTGGATCGAGTGTTGCGGGAGAAAGTGAGAACGACGTCGGATCAGTGATGAAAGTGATCCGAAGCTAAAAACCTAATAGAATAGGAATGAGGAAATGGTAGGAGAGAGAAAGTACCTGAGGGTGAGGGATTATGAGTGTGAGAGAGAAGAGAGGGTCGAAGTGCGAAATGTTTGGTATGATAAGATCTGCAACTCAGTGATCGGAACAATGATCTTAGTCGCATCATTTTCTCCATCTTTCTCCAAACCTTGCAGTATGCAACTCCGAAGATGCTCGGTGGCCACCTATCAACAGTGTTGTTTTGCTATTTCCTTTTCGCCTCCCTTTTTTCCTGACAAAATATTAATATTACCGGCTATGTAAGACACAAAGTAATCACTTAAAAAAAAAAGATTAAATACGAATTTCGTATATAAAAAATGGTTATTTTTAATTTTTTATTTTTATTTTATTTTAAATATAATGTCATAACAAGAATTTTTATAATTCAAATATGATAAATTATAATTTTTTTAATAAATTATATTTTTAAATTTTATTTAATTAAAATAAATAATGATATCAAACTAATTAATAAAAATTTAAAAATTTAATAAAAATTATATAAAATTATTATGTCAAACTAACATTAATATTGTTATTATATTATTATTTAAAGAATAACATATATTAAAATAAAAAATTATTTAATAATAAAAATAAAAAATTTAAGAACTAAAATAAAAAAATTAAATGAACAAAATCAAACACTTTTCAAAGATTAAACTCATATTTAAATCTAAGTATGAAGCTTAATTATGTTTTTATTTTTAAAGGTTTATCTCTTTTAGTCTTTTAAACAAAATTTTATATTTTTTAGTCTATTCAATTAAGTTAATACTCTTTTTAATCTATCTACTATAATTTGAATACTAAAATAAAAATAATTTTAGTTTTTTAGATTTTGATAAAAGAAATAAAAAAATATTTTTAAAATTTAAAAAATAAAAAAATATTTTTTTTGAAAGACTAAAAAATACAATTTATCATTTGAGAGGCTAAAAAATCATGTTCCTAATTTGAGAGGTTAAAAATATAATTAAACTTAAATATAAAGTTTAATAAATATTGTTAGTGTAAAATTTTTATATTGTTAATAATTTTGAAAAATATATATAATTTTTTAAATAATTATTATAAAATTTAATTTATAATATATAATAGGTTGTTATTGGATGAAAAGATAAAAAAATTGGTTAGATACATAATTTAATCCTTATACATAATGTTATAATTTTTCAATTTAATTCTTGTACATAACTTTGTAAGTTGGCCTGTTATGATGTTATTTATGTATTCTTAATTGGATATTATACATGCAACATAATGTTAATTTAGTCTTTTTAACGTATTTTTAATTTTTATAGGAATCAAATTAAAAATATATTACACAAACATAGATTAAATTAAGAATATAATATATAAAGATTAAATTAAGAATTTATAAGTAACATCATAATTACATGAATCAAATCAATGATATTTACATGTATAAAGATCAATTAATAAATTTTTATTTACAAGAACTAAATTAACAATCTACGATACATATAAGAATTAAATTATGTGTTTAACCTAACAAATTTATACATTATTAATATATGTATTATTTATTAAACATGTAATTTGTCAAATTGCTTTTGGAAGATAATTTTTTTAATAAAAAAATTGAAAAATGAAGTATATATATATTTAAGTATTAATTCAGTGAATAAAAATATATTTAAGAATTATGATAGTAATTTTTATTTTTCAAAAATTAATATTATTGAGGTTTTAACTTTGGGTGATTAATTTAACTATTTATGCTGCTATGGATTAACAAATAGTAATATTTATTATGAGAGGATTTTAGTTTCCCAAATACTTGACAAGAAAATATGCTTTTAATGATTTTAAGTAAAATTTAATAATATGATTTGTAATATCTTTTTAAAGATGAATTAACATGACTATTTGTTTTGTTAAAGCTTACTGTAGTTAATTATTCCAGAGGTTATCTAAACTTCTTTGTTTTTAAGCTACTAGCATTGCTTTTTGGAGACAATTGTTCTAAAATCACTTTGATCTCTAGATTTTTAAGTATTTTCCTTCTGACGTCCTTCAAGAAATATCGACTTTGCAAAAACTATTCTAAGGTTACCCCGATCTTAAATTACTCCAGCCAGTTTAGCCTTCATTAATAATCCTTTTATTTTACAATGATTTTAGTTAAATTGACATTTTAGTTTGATTTTAGTTTAGTTTTCAAAAGAGATAGTAAATAAATGCTGAAATATATTAGAAAAATAACAAAAGAAATTAAAGTATTCAATATTTCATATTTTAGGTTAATAGTTATAATACATTAAATCGATGTTATTTTTCATTGTAACTCTTATAAATATTCTTTTAATTTCTATTTTAATTATTTAATTTTTTTTCTTTATTTATAAAAAATATATTATGCGTAATGTACCAAAAATATATATTTTGTGTAGTTTTTATGTTCCTAAATGAAAGACTAAAAAGGGATATTTTTGTGAAAAACAAAAATACACCTACACATTTTTATAAATGAGAAATAATTTTTTTTGAATAACTAAAAATGAAATTTGTTTATATTCACACCAACTAAGAACATATTTAAGTTAAAGAATAATTACTAACTTTTGCACATTTATATATAAATTAGTAATATTTATATTTTATTTTAGATTAAATTTTATAATTCTTATTAAAATAATTTTAAATTTATGATAATCATGTCTTTTTATACTTAGTAAATTGAAGCTTATTTTTTTCCTCACTTTTCACTCTTTCTTCCTGTAACTTTTATGAATAATCGTACGAAACACCACGATGTAGTTGAATTAAGTTAGTGTTGTTTTTCCTTATGATTTTCTCTTTTTATGGTAAATTTATGTGATTTTTTATTATAGTGTTGTCTTTTTTATTTTATTTGATGAGTATTCTATCATTATTATGCATTAAGATGAGAGTATTGTCTCCAACAAAAAGACTAAAAGTTTATTCTAGTTTTTTTTTTTTTTTTCGTATCTAGAAGTCTTCCATTTTGAGTCATTACTTCTCAGAGAAACAAATGCACCACTAGCCCTGCATTTAACGTATATCCTTGCATATTTCTTAGTGATTAATTTCCTTTCAATTCTATCTGTTTGTAGCTACCCTTCTTACGCCCATGATTATTTATGGGTACCACCAAGTTAACATCTTCTTTCCCTCCAATCAATTAAGAATATGTAAGTAATTTTTCAATGATGTCAGGTTATAGTTACTAATAATGGAGAAGAGTTGTGTAACATTAGCTTAATGATTGTGTATTTGAATAGAAAGAGACGCAACTTCACCTTGAGACTAATGCTTGGCTTTTTGACATTTTCTTTCATATAGAAGTTACTTTATGCTTTTTAGTTCTCTTAATTGACAAAACAGAATCCAACAAGGTAATTAAATTGATCAACTCTCTCAAAAGCTTGAGACTTTATTCTTGCCTATACCAAGCTAATCAACTAATGCATAATCACTTTTAACTAATACTTCTTGTGTGGCATAGGTGTTCATGCAATTTTTTGATGGTCACTTGCTTAACATAAACAAATACTTGTACATATTAAATGTTGGCTAGAAATTCTCCTAAAAACACTTGAGCGCCATTTCCTCCTGCAAAAGACATTTATTTTAAAGCTTTAGTAATATACAATTTTAATTTTATCATGTGGTACATTATTTAGCTTTGTTTTAGAAAAAAGAAGACAACGGATGAAATTTTTGCTTACTTATTATAAAGACTTTTAAACCATATCAACGACCAATTCTTTTTAAAAACATAAATTGTTAAATATTTATAAGCAACTTCTTAATTGTAACAAGTATATTTAAAATTAAATAATAAAAATTCAAAAAGGAAGATAAGCGATATGGTAGATGCATATACCTGTATTACAAAACTAGCTAGTAGTACATAATTTAAACCTAGAACACCATAATACTAATCCATGTTTCAAAATATTTATTATTTTTATTTATTTTCCTTTTAGCAAATAAAGGAAGTAATTTTAACTCTATTCTCAGTTAATGAATTGATGATATTTTTAATATGCAAACAAAAACCGTTGAAGCAAGTGCTATATCGATCAGAATCATAAAAACTAAAAGACATGTAAGAGAGGTGGTTGAGTTCAAAGTAGGCTTGGTGATGATTATATAATTTGATGTCATATAAGAAAATAACTAATCCTCCTCCAATCAAATTTTGCATGATGAAACCTTATCGTATTGTTGCCACCAAGTGACCACAAAACTTAAGTGGAGGATAGTCCTCCTAACATTACGTAACATAACATAACATAACATAACATAACACCATCCAAATTCCAAACTTATCTATCTTCATCATCTCTCTCATGGACAACGACACAAACACACCAACCACCCCAGAACCAGAAGTAGCACACGATTTCCCTGGTCTCATCCGTGTCTTCACCGATGGTCGTGTTCAACGTTTCACAGGAACCGACATCGTTCCACCCTCCACCACTCACCCCGTTTCATCCAAAGACATCACTCTCCAACCTCACTCCACTCTCTCCGCACGCCTCTTCCTCCCGCCACAACAAACCACCGCCAACCGCCGTAACCACCTCCCTCTCTTAGTCTACTTCCACGGCGGCGGCTTCTGCGCCTCCTCCCCCTTCACTGCAAACTACCACAACTACATCACCGCAGTGGTTGCCGAAGCCAAAGTCGTGGCGGTCTCCGTCGACTACAGGCTAGCCCCGGAGCACCCTATTCCGGCGGCGTACGAGGATTCATGGGCTGCACTACAGTGGGTGGCGTCACACCGGAGTAACAATGGACCAGAGGCTTGGTTGAATGAAAATGTAGACTTTGGAAGAGTCTTCTTGGCTGGGGACAGTGCTGGTGCAAACGTAGTACATAATCTAACTATGCTCCTAGGGGACCCTGATTGGGACATAGGCATGGACATCCTGGGAGTTTGTCTCGTCCACCCGTATTTTTGGGGTTCGGTTCCGATCGGATTGGAGGCGGTGGACTCGGATAGGAAGGCGGTGGTGGACCGGTTGTGGCCATTTGTGTGTCCGGAGATGCCAGATAATGATGACCCGCGGGTTAACCCGGTGGGGGAGGGTGCACCGAGCTTGGCATGGCTGGGGTGTAGGAGGGTTATGGTGTGTGTGGCTGAGAAGGATTTGCTGAGGGACAGAGGGTGGCTTTACTATGATGCTTTGAGTAGGAGTGGGTGGCTGGGTGTTGTGGAAGTTGAGGAGACTCTAGGGGAGGGGCATTCGTTTCATCTATATGATTTGCAAAGCCACAAGGCTCAGGATTTTATCAAAACCTTGGCTCACTTCTTCAACAGAGAACCCCCTCCTTTAATTTAATACACAAGTCTGGTCTTTCTATTCCTCTCTATTATGCGGTCTGGATGCACCGTATGATTCAAAGCTATGGCTATCGGTTCCATTTCATTCATCCTATGTAATTCCTTTTGTTTATACAGTATAAGATTAAAGATGCTCAAAAGTGCCATGTGGTCAATTGAATACTACTGACTATTACATGTCCTACCTCGTTACCTAGAAATATTGTAAAATGAATAAGTAATTCAGTCTTTTTGGCATTTAAAGATCACTTAAGTTACTTCTTAAAGTTAACAAAATAATAAATTATTTTCAAAATTGTATATTATCAATTAATTTAATAATTCCACTATTAATAGTGTTATGTAATAATATTAATAAGACTTAATTCACATATTAAATGCCTCATTGAAACTAAATTCACATGTATTTGTCACATCACACGGACAAGAATGAACAAAACATACTATAACGATAATCACTTTTCCCCTCCTCTGCATCCTTGTTTTTCCTCTTTGTATTAATTTTTTAATCTATCCGTTGAAAAAATACTAACATAATAACTGCTGAAACCAATTTTTGTAAAACATCCATAATTAAACACGCACTCAATCTTTTTAATGACATTAAATGACATCAATCAACAAAGGGTCAAGATGGATTAACAATTTACAATTTCTGAAACTAAGGTTTGCTATTTTATTAATTTCAAAAACCACTTTAACCAGTTCTTACAATATCAAAGACTATTTAGTAATACACTCAATATTGTAAATTATACCAAAGTTCACATGCAGTTTGAATGGCTCCGTGTTTCCACTTATAACTGAATCAACACTTAGTTTATATGAAAAATTCTACTGTTGCCAAATAAATAAATAAGTAGCGCACTATCATAAAGATTTCGCTTACATTTAGAGATTAAAATGTGATTCCCATCCTCTACATGTAACTTTGCTCCTGCATTTTAAAGAACACGCAAAATGCAAACACTTGCCATAAAACAGTTTCTGTTAACAAACATGTCAAGAATAATTAATGACATTTTGCTAACCATAATCAGGAAGAATACAATATTGGACGATGCTAACTCTAGAAAACAACTGTGTCAAGCATCATTCCCAAAGTCTGAACAATGTTTGAAGACATCAAATTGGAAACATGATCTTCAAGATGCTTCTTAGCATCTTGCCTTCCCACATTTGCAATTGCAAGTTTTTCTGGTGGCAGCTCATCTTCCTCCTGCACTGCCTTGTTGTACTTGGTTGCTAAATTTAGCATCTCCTGAATTATAAGAAATAAAAAAAATGAAAAACAGAAAGAAATATTATCCGCTGAATTAGTATCACTCAAATTTTTTAATAAAAAAGACTTATTTTCATTTTTCTGAGAAAATCTTTGAAATATAAGCAACTATTTCTCTAAAAATAATCCCATCCAGTGGGTTTAGTTTAACTTATTTAGAAAAAATAATCACAGAATTTTCTCTGCTTTTACAGAGCTCTTTATAATCTCAACCAAGCATGTGCTGACAGATGTCATCTTATAACATGATTTTTTCCAGGCAGCAGCAATTTTACTGTTTTTGCTTTTCGATTATATTATATTATAGGTTTAAATAACCTTTTGGTCCCTATAAAATAGATATAAAATAGGATATTTTTTATTTTAATCCTTTAATTTTTTTAGTCTTTTATAGATTTAAATTTTTTTATTTTAATCCCTAAATTTTAAACAAGTGTTAACCAAAAACATAACAGTGATTTTGTCAGTTTAGTGATTGATCATATCTTTAAAAAGTCTGATAGGACAGTTACATGTAATTTTTTTTACAAGAGTGCATTTATAAATTTCTATCTATTCAAAACAGTTAATAATATTAAACTAATTAATGAGAGATTTAAAAACATAGCTTAACAAAAAACATTATATGTGATTTTTTGATCTATATTATATTGCATATTTAATCCAACACTTTCAAATTAACACTTGCATGTGTATACTCTGTTGTGACCAAGGCTGCTCTGCACCCCTACACCACTAGCGATAATTATGTGCTGAGAGTATGGAGCATTTAATACCAAACAGCTAAATTCAATTACTAAATATCCAATTCCAAACTCTGGAGTCCACATGTCTCACAAGCTCTGAAGAACCCTAATGGAAGCAAGCAATGTTAAGATGAATTTATTGCTCTAAAAAAAACAGTATATGGACCCTTGTCCCACCTCAATCACTTTACAATATTATCAGCATCAATTTGGTTTGAATACCTGAAAGGAATCACACAACTACTCTATTCTCACCACAAAGCTAGAGTGCTAGACTTGTTGGGCATTTATTAACACTTTAGCATTGGCTTCCAAAACAACTTTAGTCCAGTCATTCAACCTCAAACTATTGAAATGGTGCATTGAATTGTTCTCTCACAAGAATGATCCATAATTCAAATGGACATCAACAATACCCTTTTTTGCATGGCGCTCCTTAAAGATGTCTATGCAGCCTAACCAATTGGTTTCATTGATCATACTTTATTGAACCATGCTTGTAAGCTCCATAAAGCTCTCTATCCCCAAATCAGCCAGCCATGCAATATGTCATGAACTTGAGTTTTCTTCTTGGTTATGACTCATGGCTTCACAAACTCCCAATCTTAAATTTCCTTATTTATCGACTTGGTCCATTGATTACCTCTTTTCTTGAATACATTGACAATCTTCTGACACAGAATAATTCTACTTTTCTATACCACTTTTAACAATCCCTAAGCTTTCTCTCAGATCTAGGCTACCTGAGTCAATTTTTAGGTGGGGAAATTATTTTCACTTCCAAAGGATTCTTTCTCACAAGCATTAAATTCACAACATTATGTACAAAGCCTCCACGAGTGATGCCAAGCCCACACTGCTACACCCATGACCACAATTTGTTCCCTTCTCCCTCCATCTAATGCTAATACATGCCAATTGTGATGATGCCACTTATCAGCAGCTTATTGGTTGCCTTCAATACCTTGCCATAACTAGGCTAGGCACTTCCTTCTTTGTGAAAAAGCTATCTCAATAAATGCATGCATGCACCGTAGTATTTCCATATGAAAGCTCTGAAGAAGGTTATACCCAACCATGAAGGGACAGTTAGTCATGGCCTCCATCTTGGGAGAGGCTCTAACCTCACTCAACTCCTTTTGTCACTCACAATAGGGAGGGATAAGGGGTACACATCAATCTACATTGTCTATTTTAGATCCAATGTTGTCCCTTGTTCATGCAGGAAGCAAACCACAATGATCTTCCAAGTTCCATCAAGGTAGAGTACTGCACTATTGCTACAACCACAAAAGAATTACTTTTTGGTCACATCAACTTCTTCCCATACTTAACCTCACTTCTTTCACCACTTATCTATTTTCTAGAACAGCCTTGGCACAATATATTCATGTGCCAATCCCTTTCCTCAACACATGAAGAAACATCTGGTCATTGTTTATCAATATGTTCAAGTTCCAGTTGCTAACATGGTTTACAAGTTTTTCATATTCGATCCTTCTACCAACTTCCTGACTTGCTCATCAAACTGTTATCAAGACCGTGCCATTTATTTTTTTACTTCCAAGATTGATGTCATAAAACTCATAATTCATATCCTCCTCCTCCACCATCATGCCAGAGCATGTTGGAGTAATGTAGTGCACTGTGCACCCCAATTATTTTATCATTTCTATATGTATAAAATAGATTTGAGTTTATGAACTAATTTTTTATTCTTGTTTGTAAATGTTTTCATAAATATCATGTACATTTATACTTCAATAATTAGTGAAAACCATTTATTTTGAATCTCTTTAGGAGGGTGGGAGAATTGGAGAGAGATAATGAAATGACAGAAAGTAACAAGAAAAGAACCAATCAGTATAGTATGCTTCTGAAATTTACTAAGCCATGTCAGCAGAAGCTCCAATGAGTGCCACATCAACATTAACAGTTGCTGTGCAAGAGAGTCAGGAAAGTGTGTAGTAACATTTAAACAGTACTTTGTTCTTTATGATACATACAGGATGAGAAAACTAGTGTATTATTTATACAAGTCTCATGCAATAAATTCAACACAGAAAAGTTTGAAAAGAAAAAGTTGAAGTGGGGAGAAGAAAACAGAAATTAAAAGGTTGAATGATCTATATCTATATTTTGCATTGAAAAGTGCTGTCTTACCTGGACAGTCTGCTCATTAGTTTTAGAATGTGAATCAAAATGCCTGAGTGTCAAACCATCAGTCCATTTTTTCTTGTGAAGGTTAAGCAACATCTTCTCTTCAAGTTCATTCTTTCTGTAATTAATTGCTATGGAGTAATAGTGTCTATTCAAGCCATGGATCAGAGCCTAAAAAGGAGATTACAAAGTCAAAATAAGTAAGGACAACAGGCAAAGAAAACATAGTAGCAGCTATGCTTTTGAATGAATCTAGAACACTCACTTGGATAGATGGCTTGTTTAGATGGCCCAGGTTGGAAGTTGTCTGTCGTGGTTCCTGACCCAGCATCATAGTTTGTGGATTAATCAGCCGGAAAGCATCAATTACCACTTTGCCTTTAACACTCTGAATGGGATCCACCACCACAGCCACTGCCCGTTGATTTAAAGCCTCAAAACTCTGCACCAGATGAAAGTACATACATATTATATACAACTTTCCAAAACCAAAATCCCTATTGCAATAAGGGCTTGTCATGGCTCACTTAACTAAATTTCACATCTAACATTTCTAAATCTACAATAAGTCTTAACCAATAATTGTCCCATTAATTACTAATTTATAAATTAAGCTTTGAAATTTAGATAAAAGAGTTCATTCTACCTACATTTCCTAATCCTATTACAGCTACTTAAATCACAAGAATTAAAATACTAAAACTTTATTTTTTCAATATTCAATAGTAAATAGTGCAGTACAATTTTGTGACTCGAGCAGTATTCCTTCTTGAGTTTCCACCCCTCATCCAGCAAGCTTATAACTCACAACTAAACCAGTCCCAAACTAAGATTGGGATGCAATGATGATGTTAGAGATTCAATCCTACACCAAGCAACCCATCCAGTTCCCCTTTTGCAACTCCCTCTCTCTCTCAATCTGTAATCTATCTTTTAAAGAGATGTATGCAAGAATTTAAAAAACAGTCCATGACCATGATTTCAGCCACAACATCAAGGTTTTTGGGATCTCTATGATAATAACATGACCATAAATGTAGGCATATTGGCTGCATCTGTTTGTAATTTCCGACAATATCAAGGATTGTGACAAAACCACGACTGTGATCACAATTTAAAACCTTGGATGTACCACATTTGGCATGTGCCTCATTTTTTTTCATTTTAAAACAACAACAAAGCCATACCTCAGTGGGTGAGGTTGGTTACATGATCACACAACATCATTCAGCTCAATCAAAGACCTTTCGTTTTAAAAAAGAACACAAATGTTATACTTATCCAGGAATTGTCCAGTTAGTTTCAATTTTGAAACACCACAACAGTGCAAAACATCACAAACACATGCCGCCATGATGAAACTAAAGACGAGAGAAGCAGCCAAAAACCTGTTGCGTATTAATATCCACTCCAGAAAGCCAACACCCAAATCCAGGATGCGAGTGATACCACCCTACAACCATCTCCGGCCTGCAACAACAAAAAGTCAGCATTCCAACTAACCGATGCAAAACAATCCACACGTGTACAAATCACGTTACAAAAAACCACAATCAAACCTTCATTCCCTCAAAAAAAAAAAAAAAAAAACTTTAATAAACAACACAACAAACCAAAAAGTACCTTCCAGTCTGCTTCAACATATCGAGCATATTAGTCTGAAAAACGTGATCAACAGCTTCAACACTAACACCGGTCCCACTCTGAGGCATAGCAAACACATCCACAACGCGAACGGTGTATTCATCAACGAACTCCCCCAACATCAGACCCATCACTTCCATGGGTACCCCAGCTCTTCCTACACACGAATTAGGGCTTTGAAAGCTATTAGGTGGAAATAAAAAAGAGAAAAAATTGAATGGAATGAAGGGACCGAGAAAAGAAGAATAGTGTACCGTGTTTGAGCATTTTGAGAAGGGCGAGGGAGGAGATGTAAACCTGCTCGGAGGAATCTAGGGTGGGGGAATCGGGTGGGGGATGGCCCAGCGCTCCTCCTGCACCCGCGAACATCCTCTGAAGCCTATCCATGCCCGACATGATGGAAGGGACAACCTCAACCTAATCTAATCTAATCTAATCTTAGTTTTCTTTTGTTTCACGAAAACAAAGATTGCTTTCTCTTTTAGGGAAGCTCTCCTCTGTTGTTAATGCCGGGAACCTTTTCAGGACACGCTTAAATAAAACGTTGACGTTTCGATCAAGAAACTATGAAATTGAGAAAAAATAAAAAATAAAATAAAAAAGAAGACTGCCACCGTAATTTTGGCCTACACATAAAAACGGCTCACCGATATACTATTTTGTTAGTGATAGGATATAGGATATAGGATATTTGATGCCAACACACAATACACATAAATTAAAGGTTAAGTATAAGAAAATTTTAAAAAATAATAAATAATATATTTTCTATTTTTTTATTTTTATAAATGTTCATAAAATTGTCAGCTTATTTTTATTTTATTTTTCAAAAATTAACAAGAATTTTTAATTTAATTAATATACATTAACAATATAAAATTGTTTATATTATTATTTAATTATAAAGTTTTATATATGATAAAATTGTCGAATTTTGTAATAATTGTCGAATTTACTTAAGTTTAAATATGAATTTGATATTAATAAATAGGATTTTTTTTTATTTTGATCTTTTAAATTTATTTTATTTTATTTTGGTTTTTTATTTTTTTATTGATTTTAGTCATTTTTATCAAATAATAATATTAATGATATTATAACAGTAACTTGACAATTAATGGCTTATCATTTTATTAAAGAATTTGATAGAATAATCGTATATAATTTATAAATAATATTTTTAAAATTTTATATGTTAAAAATAGTTAATAATATCAAATTAATTTATGACTAATTTAAAACATAATTTAATAAAAATAAATAAATATAATTATCTTATTATAGTCATTGATGACATGAGTATAAGGTCAATAGTCCTCAAACATAAAAGATAATGATGATGAATATCTAAATACATAGGTTGAATATTAGGTATAAAAATGAATAATTTAAATTTAATTTAAAGATATTAAGGAAATAAGTATGATGATATTGAAATATAAAAAAAATTATTATAGTAAGAGGCAAAAACTAAAAATTAAAGATAAAATTGAAGTTTTTTTATTTGGAGATGAAATTTAAAGATGGAAAATTCTGAAAAAAAATCAATCTTTAATTGTATTTTGTTTTTAAGAAATTAAAGACAGATTATTCGAGACAAAAATATTTTGTCTTCAAATTTTATCTCTAATAATATAACCCTTTTTTATATTATTTTGACCGTTTATAAATAGATGGAAACTTCAGTTTAAATTTCTAAATTGAATTGCATCTCTATATTTTAAGTTTCAATTTTAATATTTTCTATATCTTTAATGGAGACAAAATATAGTCTGTCTACAAATTCTGTCTTAATTGAGACTTTTTTAATAGTGAGTCTAAGAATTTGATAATAGCAATCAAATTGAGAGTGCATAAGAATTTATATTATTACCATTAATTTACAATTGATACATAAAAGCCTAGTAAATATAAAAATAAAACAAACAAACTACTCCCTAAAGTTAATCTTCTTAAATAAGCAATTTAATTATTTATCTCTCTCAAAAACATGTATAATTCAAATATTAATATTTATAATTTTTTTGTGATCAACATATACGAACAGTGATTAATAATATATCTTAACAGTGGAAGTAATGAAATTTTCTAACACAGGAACAATATGAAAGCATCAAACACTATAAGACAGCACCAAACAGTAGCAAATATGCATGAGAAAATAAAAAAATTGAACACCAAATTTTATGTGGCAAAAACCTCCCTAATGTGAGAGATCAAAAAATCCACAAAACAACAAATTCTCTACTATTACCAAATCAAAGGTATAAAGGAGTTTCATAAGTTACAATTACTAAGCACACAAGTATAACTCTTCTTCAACATCAAATGGTCACTCATAAGAGCTCAAAGACATCAACAAAATGAGATCAACGAAAAAGGGTTAAAAAATGTCATAAGGAAAAACAATTACTATTCATGAATTTTCTAGGACTTCTACAGTAGTCAGATCACAAATTGCACCATACAAAATGAATAACTATGAGTGAGGAATCTCTAGTTAAAATTTCAACCCAATTGGACAAGATTTGACCATCCGATCACCCACTTAATGAAAATTGGTAGTTGTTGTAAAAACTAGCAAAATGACTCATCTTCTTCTCTATATTTTCTTCTCTTTTTACTGCCCCCCACTCACGTTGCTTAACCCCTCAATCTTATTAGGTTAAACACACTAAGGGTATGTCAAGCGATACCCTTAATAGTTGTGCTTGGGCCTCACACATAAGAGGGAACCAACCCAACAAAATCTCCCCCTTCTTCACTAGGTAGAGGCCCGAGCCATCCTGGTGATCAAACAACATGCTTCTCCCTAGGTAATGCCTTTGTCATCATATCAGCATCGTGGTCATTAGTATGAATTTTCTCTAATTCCAACAACTTGGAATTTAACACATCTCATATCTAATGGTATCTAACATCAATATGCTTAGACCTTGCATGAAAGGTAGAATTAGATGAATGACACTTTGGTTATCATAAAACAACATATAATTGTTTTGCTTGAAACCAAGCTCCAAGAGAAAGTTTTTCATCCATAACAACTCTTTACAAGTTTTAGTTGCTGCAATAAATTCTGCCTTAGTGGTAGAAAGTGCAACACACTTTTTTAGCCTTGATTACTATGCTATAACTCCCCCTACAAGCTTGACCAAATAACTTGAAGTAGATTTTTGAGAATTAATATCTCTTGCCATATTTGCATCAGTAAAGCCAACTAGCACATGTTTTCACCACAAAAACTAAGATTCAAATTAGTTGTACCTTTGAGATATCTCATGATCCATTTTACAACATTCCAATGCTCTTTACCTGGATCAGAGACGAAACGACTCACTGTACCAACTGCATGATCAATGTCTGGTATGGCACACACCATGGCATACATCAAGCTTCCAACAACCAAGGCATAAGGAATTCTTTCCATTTCTTGTTTATCTTTATCAATAGTAGGACATTGCTTAATACTCAACTTGAAATGAGGAGCAAGAGGACTAGCAACAAGTTTAGCCCCGTCCAAGCTAAACCTTTGAAGCATTTCTTTATGTACTTCTCTTATGACAAATAAAGTTTCCTAGAATCTCTATGTCGAGAAATCATTATGCCCAAAATCTATTTAGCATGACCCAAGTCCTTTATAGCAAAGAACCTACTTAGCTATTTCTTTAGCTCATTAATCCTGAAAGCGTTCCTGCCTAAAATCAAATATCATCTACATAAAGTCAAAGAATAACAAAATCATCACCAGAGAATTTCTAAACAAACACATAATGATATGAAGTTATCTTATGATAACCCTGCTCACTTATAATTGACTCAAAATTCTTATACCATTGTCTTGGAGCTTGGTTCAGCCCATAAAGACTCTTCTTAAGTTTGCACACATAATCTTCAATTCCTTTAACTCTAAAGCCCTTTGGCTGCTCCATGTAAATCTCTTTGTCTAAGTCACCATGAAGAAATATTGTCTTTACATCCATTTGCTCAATCTCCAAGTCAAGAGAATATGCTAAACTAAGCATTGGACGAATAGAAGACATCTTCACAACAGGAGAAAAAATTTCCTCAAAGCCAATGCCCTTTTTTTTTTGGCTAAATCATTTGATAACTAGCCTAGCTTTGTAACAAGGCTTTGAATTGTGTTCTTTGTTCTTGATCCTGAACACTCACTTATTCTTTAAATCTCTCGTGCCTTTAGGCAATTTTACCAACTCATAAGTATCATTTCATGCAAAGACTTCATCTATTCTTGCATGGCTTCAATCCACTGAGCTTTGTGTTCATCTTCCATAACCTCTTCATAGCATTCAAGTTCTCTCCCATCAGTTAATAAGACAAACTCATGAGCAGAGTACCTTGATGAATGCTTGTTGTCTCTTGTAGACCTTCTAAGTGCATTTATTGGGATTTCCGAAGTTGGTTGTTCATCATGAACATCATCACCAACTCCATCATGTAATGGATCAATGATTTCATCTTCACCTGCACCTATATCCTACTGGTCATCTTGAGTTTCAACTATATCATCTCTAGTCATGGGCATAGAAGGAGTAATATCCAGGTCCGATAGGTCATCACTAGGTTGAACCACTGGCTTTTCTGCATCAACACTTTTTAATGTTTGATCTTCAATAAACACATGTCCCTACTTCGAATCACCTTCTTGTTAACTAAATCGTAGAACTTGTAGCCAAATTCATCCATGTCATAGCTAATAAAAATACACACCCTAGTCTTTACATCAAGCTTGGATCTCTCATTTTTGGGAATATGAACAAAAGCTTTGCACCCAAAGACTCTTAGGTGATCATAAGAAATATCTTTATCTGACCACACTTTTTCTGGCACTTCATGTTGTAAAGGAACACTTGGTGGTCGGTTTAAGACATAAACAACTGTACTCAAAGCTTCACCCCAAAAGGAGTTTAGCAATCCAACTTGTGACAACAAACACCTAACTTTTTCAACCAAGGTTTTGTTCATCCTTTCTGCCAAACCGTTCAACTAAGGAGTCTTTGGAGGAGTTTTCTAGTGTCAATTTCCATGCCCTTTACAATAAGCATCAAATGGCCCCAAATACTCACCATCATTGTCAATGCAAATGCAATTTAACTTCTTTCTTGTTTCTCTCTCAGTTGAAGCTTGAAATTGCTTAAACACACCCAAAATTTGATCTTTGGTCTTCAAAGTGTATGCCCATAATTTCTTGGAATGGTCATCAATAAATGTTACAAAATAGATAGACCCTTCAAGCATTCTTGTCTTCATAAGACCACATACATCATAATGCACTAAATTAAGAATCTTTAGCTTCCTTGAAGGCGGGTGACTCTTGAAAGAAACTTTGTTTTGCTTCCCAACAAAGCAATGAGAACATTTTTGCACATGTGCATTTTTAACACTAGACAATACATTCTTTTTGCCCAACACAACCATCCCTTTCTCACTCATATGACATAATCTCTTGTGCCACAAGTTAGTTCCATCAACAAACTCAATTGCATTAACAGTATCTTTAACAACTTTTGCCTAAGTAAGGAAAAGTGTAGAGTGCTTGGTGCCTCTAGCCACAACCATAAAACTTGTAGGTAGTTTCCAACTATCACTTGAGGTATAAGTTGTTATACTTTTCATCACACAACTTACCAACAGAAAGCAAATTCAACTAAATGTTAGGAACATGTTTCACACGCTTCAGAATTAATTTGAAACCATTGAATATCTCTTAGCAAATTTGTCCAATACCAACACATTTTGCTACACCTTTATGAACCATTTTCACATTGCCAAAATCACCAAGAGTATAGGATGTAAACAAATCCCTCCTAGATGTAACATGAACAAAAACACCACTATCAATCACCTAACTAGTAGAACTATCAATAAGGTTCACAAATTCAGATTCCTCAACTATAAGGAAATCATCAAGAGTTGCGTTAACCCTATCTTCATCATTGTTGACATCTTTCTTTTTGCCCTTGTCTTTATTAGCCTTATTATTCTCCCTTTTCAACTTCTAACATAATTTCTTTATGTGCTCCTTTTGACCACAATAATGACACTCAACTTTTTTTATATCTACCTTTGGACTTGCTTATACTCTGATCTCTATTTTTAAGACCTCGATTGTTGCTTCTTCCCCTAGACTCAGAAACCAAAACATTTGACTGTGTAGATGATGTACCCTGTGATTTTTTTTTTCTCATTTCTTCATTCAAAACACTACTTTAGGCAATATACATAGAGATTATGCCATTAGGAGTAGAATTGGACAATGAAGGTATGAGAATTTTCCACGAATCTGATAAGGACCCAAGAAGCAATAACCCTTGAATTTCTTCATCAAGCTTGATACCCATGACAAATAATTGATTCATAATTCCTTGGAAGTTATTCAAGTGATTTGTCATTGATGTTCCATTAGTATATTTTAAGGCTAGCAACTGCTTTATCAAAAACATCTTATTATTCCTAGTTTATCAAGCACACAACTCTTCAAGTCTAGACCATAGGGTTTGAGCATGTGTCTCTCCAAGAATATGGTTCAACACATTATCATCAACCCACTATTTAATATATTTGCAAACCTGTTTATGCAACAAAGCTCATTCTTCATAAATTTTATCATTAGAATTCTCACTAGAAAAAAACTAGTTGATGAAATTTTTTCACATAAAGTAGATCTTCCATTTTTCCTTCCAAACATTATAATTAGAACCATTCAAAGTAACCATTCTACTAGTATTAGCTTCCATTGTTCACCACACCACAAGCCCCAAACCAAGGAGCTTTGATACTAGTCTAACATATCCTAGCAGCAAAAGTAATGAAATTTTCTAGCAAAAGAACAATATGGAAGCACCAAACACAATAAGACAACACCAAATAGGTGCAAATATGTATGAAAAAATAGAAAAATTGAACACCAAATTTTACGTGAGAAAAACCTCTCAAATTTGAGAGATAAAAAAATTCATAGAAAAACAAATTCTCTATTATTACCAAATCAAAGGTACAAAAGAGTTTCATAAGTTACAATTACTAAGCACATAAGTATAACTCTTCTTCAACATCAAATGGTCACTCACAAGAATCCAAAGACATCAACAAAATGAGATTAACGAAGAAGAGTTCAAAAACGTCATCAGAAAAAACAACCACTATTCACAAAATTTCTAGGGCTTCTACATTGCTCAAATCACAAATCGCACCATACAAAATGAAGAACTATGAGTAAGGAATCTCCAATTAAAATTTTAACTCAATTGGACAAGATTTGACCATCCGATCGTCCACTTGATAAAAACTAGTAGTTACTATAAAAACCAACGAAATTGGCTCTTCATCCTCTCTCTCTGTTTTCTTCTCTTTCTGCTACCCCACTGACGTTGTTTAACCCCTCAATCTTATTAGATTAAACACACTAAGTGTATGTCAACTGATATCCTTAATAATTGGGCTTGGGCCTCACACATAGAAGAGAACCAACCCGACAATTAAATCACTGAAGCTGATGGAACCCCAATTCGCTTGTAAAAATATATGGAATTAGAAGGCCTTTTTAGTGTGTGGAGATCTCATTTCACGGAGTCTCCTTTCTTGTGAAAGTATTTTTGCAAACCTGAATGTATTAGAATCAAATGTTTTATTATAACATAATTGGAATGTGTAATTGAATTAAATAATAAGTGGTAATTAAATAAACTACATTAACTAACCTTTTAAGAGCATCTTCATTCGTTTCCCCGTTTTCTAGTGACTCAAAGAGACCATTCTCTAAATTGACCCTAGAGACTGGTTTCTTTAACAGATTTTCGCCAATTTGCCAAAGATTTTCCAAGTTCTCCATTGTAGCAATGTCAACTGAGGAATCTGTTCCACTCAATGTGTCATCCTACAAAGTTGTTCAACAAAAAGTGGTCGATTATTGTTGTCAGGAGCAGTTAACATAGCGGTTACAAGACTTCCCGTGCTTGTTCCTGATATCACATCAAAGTAGTCTGCAAGCCTTGCATCTGGACCATCCAACTCCTGCATTATATCATTTCAGGGAATGGATCAATATATATATCAATTTAATTATTCTTTCAATACTAGTTAATTAGTTGTAGGTGCATTTGATATATACATGAAGCTGAGATTCAAGGAAAGCAATAATGGTAGCGGGGATGATGCCCCTAATCCCACCCCCATCGATGCTAAGAATGGTTATTAAGTTTCCATAAGTTGGAGGCTGAATTTGTTCAATGGTTGACTTTGCTCTCGCCATTGATATATATATTGGAAATTAAGGCGAATTAGAGGATTGTGTGTGCAGTGTGCACGATAAAATATTAATTTTATCTGAATAAGAAATAATGTGACGAGAATATAGAAAGCAATGTCCAACAAGTAATTATTGCAAACCAAAGAAAGATTCATGCATGAGTGGGTTTGTTAGTAACCAGTTTGGCATGCCCGCAGTGGTATTTATAGTGGCACAATCTTGTAAATTTTGATTAGCACACAGTTTAAATTCAGAAGAGGAGAAGGAGAAATTAATTAATAGGACACACAATTTAAACATTATAAGATGGCCGCATAACTTTCCTAGCTGACCGAAGACTAACACCATGCATGAATCCAATGATGATGGCTGCTATTTAATTATTTAATATTTGTGAAGAGCCTAAATTGCGTGCGAGAAACTGTAGAGGTAGCCACCAAGGACGTGATATAGGATCAATAAGAATTGTGAATCTTCAAATTGTAATAAAAAATTATAAAAATGTCAGACCTTTTAAAATGAAAATACATACCATAGCAAAAAGTGTCCTTCACGGATGTAGCTCCTGTCCACAAGTATGATTATTATTTTTTTTTTTTTTCTGTTTTCTATTTAGACGAGTTAATAACGAGCAGGCGTGTTACCTACAAATGGTCGTGGGAAAATGAAATTGGAACAATTAGTCAATTAGAATACTAATAATAAGGACAATATATACTTAAAAAAAAAATAGTTAGTGGTTCTTTGATTATTAGAAGGCTGTGCAACTTATTATCATGATTGATCAAGAAACACTAGCACATTTAATTTGATTTTCAAGCCTTCATTGAAAAGCTAAAAAGTTGGTAACGCATGAATAGTTACACTGAACGAAAAACCCTAACGAAATGGAAAACTCCAAAACGTCCCAAAACAATTTAAAAGGTGGTTGGGTTTAGAAAAGCGTTTTCTATTTTTATTTGTTTTCTGTTTTAAAAAACTTATATGGAAAGAATAAAAGTAACATTTTACTGTTTTCTATTTTCTATTTTTGTTTTTATGATCACTTTTTGATCTGTAAAAACTTATGAAAATAGAAAAATAAAATAAAAAATTAAATTAGAAAATGTATTCGTGAACTGAACGACCCCTTAGGTTTCTAAGCCCTCCTTGAGTTATAGTGGTATGCAAACCTTCAACCACCCATTGTTTGACTTATGAGATAATTCAGAATCCCTAACAACACAAAACAATGTAACAGCCGATAGGATATATATTGTAATAGTACCGGAACTCATTTAATTTGTTGATACTCTTTGTTGTAGTTAAATATGTTTTTAATTATTGTAAAATTAGTCATTTTTTATTTTGATTCTTTTAAAAAAAATTTCTTTAATTTTCATCCTTTCAAATTAAACTTGAAATCACAATTTTTGCTCCATGTAAAATGAGCAAATTTAATTTGGTTTTGATTCTTGTAAAAAGAGTTATTTGATTTTCATCCCTCAAAAACACAAAATTGTTGTTTTTGTCCCTAAAATTTATTTTAATGTGGATAAATAACATCCATTTAAGGAGCTAGAAATTTTTTTAGAGGTTCACATATTGATATGCATGCTATCACAAACACTAGTATGTGTAGTTACATAATAAAGACCAAAAAGAATAGTTTGATATTTAATCGGATGAAAATCAAAGATTTTTTTTTACATAAATTAAAATCAAAATTCACTTATTTTGTGGAGAAAAAATATATTTAATTCCTCCTAGTTGGTAGGATAGACACTCACATTGCTAATTGGCATACATTGTTGATTTTATTTTATTTATTTTTTGTTTTTAAAATAATTTAAAAAATAAAAATAAAAAATAAAAAATTATTATTATTAAATTAATAAATGGAATGATATATTAAACATTAATTAATATTGAAAAAATTTGAGTTGGATCAACATGTCTAATTCTTATGGGTTCAATTTTGAGTTATTCCAACCCAATTTAGCATTAATATTTTGTTAAAAAGTATAATTTTTTTAATGAATTGTGTATTATTAATAATATAATTTTTTTATTTAATAGATAATATTTTGTATAACATGTTATATTTTTAAAGAATTCATTTATTTAAAAATATATATTATAAAATATACCATAATTTAAGTTTTATAATTCTTTTATTTTAGGTTTAATTTAAATTTTGAGTCAAGTAGAGATAAGGATAAATCCATTCCACCTCTTACCATGCTTACCCTACCTTCAATTTCTAAACATCAAATATCAATTAGTTTTTCTTTCTTACTCTCATGCAAGTATTACATGCATAAGTCTCAAGATACTCACTGCACACACCACTCTCTTTCGCTCTTTCAACATTAGACACATAATGCCTTTAACACACCTTAAGCTCCCTTACCATAAGCATATATATAACAGAGAATCAAATGCCCTTTTTATTTTGGTTGTAACATGGCATTAGGAAAAAAAATAAAGGTGAGATATAGAAAGGAATGGGTACACAAAAGGTTGAACATCAATTATATGATAATCATATATAATAAAGAACACGTTTTTATAATGTAAATGAAATAGTGGAAATTATGCAAAACAAGAAACATTAAGAAACAATTTTTACCCTTTATTTCTTTTGCTTACATTTCATTTTTTTCACCTCTTTTAATTGCCTCTTTTGTTTTCATTACCACATATTTTTTTCTCTATATATCTTTTTATTTGTTTACTATTTCTCTTATATATTTCTCTCATTTTTTTCTAGACATAATTTCCAACTATACATACCAAAGGAAAGTTTTCCAATTAATCCACTCAATGACACTATTTATACTCTAAATGAGTATGACTAAATTAATGCACAATTTATTTAAAACAATAATACAAAGAAAAAAAAAGCATATTTATGTATAAATAAAATCAAAATGAGAAATTATGGGATATTTAAAGCAAATTTTGGAGTATGAAATATGACTAATGTGCCTTAATCATATTCTAACATGCATAAAAAACTCTTGATTCACCTTAAAAGACTGTAAATCAAGTTTTAAAAGACACAAACTTAAAGGAAAATTCACATAATAATAGAAAGATATAGTGCGTAAAATATATAATTTATCACAAGCTTCAATATAGATCAAAATTCTCACATCTAGAAGCTAAATTGATGATGAAAATTAAGATAAAACTTTATGCTACTTATCAATTCGTTCAAAAAGCATATTTATTCAAATCTTGCATATTAACTTATCATAAGAATATATAAAATTAGGTTTTTATTTGATGAAAATTCATTAATACTAGAAAGATTGACACATAACTAATAAAGGAGAACAAGAGATATCCTATTCATAAAATGCAGTCAATGTAAGCAAATGAAACAAATATTGAAACTTAAAGATAGAGAATAAGTAAAATGAATGAGAAATTAAACATCTTCCATAAGCTTGAAACTTATGTTGTCCTCAATGTGAATTAAAGAAGAAGAAAGTGATGAAGAAAACATATCTCAAGAAAGTATATGATAATTGGCTTAGGCATTGATGAAGTTGTTAATAGTGGAGGCCTTAAATCATATTCTTCATCTATTATTAAGTAGATGTAATGCTTTTGTTAAGAAAGGAAGGTGTGTGCTTCCATAGAAAAGACATAAGCATTGAAAAAAAACAGAGACAATTTGAGAGAAGTAAAGAAAAATAAAAATAAAAGAAGAGACAAAAAAAGAAGAAAAAAAACAAGAAAGAAAAGGAAAGAGAAAAATGGAGAAAAATAAATTAAAGAAGAAAATAAAAAATATATTCTATTTTATTACTTTATGTATGAAGTACCACACCCTTATAGCTTGTGGCACTCACCATAAGGGGGTTGTGATGGTCTATGAAATTATGATTTTTTTTAAGCGTGCAACAACATGTCGCCACAAATTGTGGCATTTGCTTGCATGAGGGGATTGTAACAATCCTTGTTTTTCTAATTTATTTTTTAAATTGTGAGGAATAAAAATAAGCAAAGACAACAAAAAAAAACTAAAAGAATTGGTTTCAAATAATGGGTCTAGTGTTTTGAATGTGAAAAGTTGACAAAAGTTTTTTGTAAAGAACAAATTATACTCACAATCTTTCTGTTTATCATTTATTACACTTGATACCCCTTCTCATTTTATGCTAAACCCCTTAATTTTTTTGTCATATAATACATTGTCACCCTCTAATCCCTAAACATTGTAAAAAACATTAAGCTAAACACGTGACTTGCACATGCTTTATTTTCTTCAAAATTCCCTCATCCTTTTCCTTGCAAACCCTTATTAACATAACATGTTGATTTTTTTTTTTTTTTTGCAGAGACAAGAAAATCACATAACACAACTACTCAAATTTTTTATAACATAACTTATATGTTTGTAACAAGTTTACTTAACTTTGCATCCAGTTTTCTTATATCTTCTTCCAACAATATCCCTTCATATTGTCATTCCTTGCTACAAAATGTCTTCTCATTCTTGCATCACAACATCATGTAACTAGATTCAAGACCTTTCAATGATACTTCTAATTTAACACAAACTATCAAAGCATGTTTTCATTCTAATTCATATTAATATTTTTTAACACTTAAGTAAAAATAATAAGCAAAAAACCATTTATATTTGACTAAAATAGAAAACGTATAGAGTTTTATTAGCTCAACATACTTCAATTCACAATTTCCCTTACCTAAGATTTCTTTTGTAGTGAAAGCATATTTCTTTTGTTAGAATTTTTTTTTGAAAGATTCAAGTGAGCAAGATATTCAAGTGGTCAAATCCATTGAGGTATTGACCTTTCAATCTCATTGTTATTTAAGTTGAGATGTAACAATGTGAATAGATTTCTAATGAAGCTAGGGATTCCCCTTTTCTTGCACGATGCTACAAACATTAGATTACTTAGATAAGGAAAACGTGATAGATAATGATCATCCTTAGAGAAAATATCAAATTGTTATATAAGAGGCATAATGAATTTAAATCACTCAACCCATGAACCATGTTCCATATACAATGAAACATCACAAGCAACATAAAGCTTAAAACATAACACACTTCTTCTCACCAAGGACAAAAAATTTGCAAAATTGGTCACCAAAACCAAACGGTAGAATCATTCCTATTCCTATCAACAAAGATGTTCAACAAAACCAAATGAACCGAAGTGCAAACCAAAATTAATTCTAATTGAAAGGGGAAGCATGACTATAAGAACAAAATTTTTGGAGTGAAACCTAAAAATATCAACATCGTTTTGTTGTTGGTGAGAAACACAAGGGTGGTGGAGATGAATATAAGGATATCTAACACATAAACTAGATTAGGAGAGGACAAACATGGTGTCAATGATAAAGCAACTTTTTGTAGCCAAATGCAGCTTTCAATAATATATTCCTCTATTTTGTATTGTTTGGTTCGATGGGGATATTAGTGGGGCAAAGGGTGGGGCAACATATGGTGAGCTTCAAGAAGGGGCATAAGTTTAAGGAGAATTAAAGACAAGGAAAAACAAGGCCTGAAGCATTTGTTCTTCCTACAAAAAGTGGTAAATGAGGGAGAAAAATCTAGTTAGGGTTAAAAAAATGGAGGTCCAAAAGTTGAAAGTGAGAGTGGGAATAAGATAGAAGAAAAGGATAATTTGGTCATTAATATTAAATTAAAATCATTATTTAATATTGTTAACGAAAGGATGATCAAAGTAATGTCCAAAAAATTAAGGTATTGAATGTAATAAGTGATCAATATAAAGGTGTGAATATAATTTGCTCAACTCTATAAGATAGTCCCTTTTAGGTCTTTCATGTCTTGCACAATTAATATCTTTTGTCTAATCTTTCATATTCCAATCACTAGACCTAGAAAATTTTTATTGGTTAACATCAACTTTCAATTTTTGAGAGCTTAAACAATCCTTCAGACTCTTTCAAATTTAACATCTTGTATTTCATATTTTTTTTTTCTAAAGAGATCAATCATTTCATTTTGTTTTTGTTCAATCTATTGTGTTTTGCACCCCAAGAATCAAAATTTGAAGAATCTAATTATATAACATCATATTTCGACTATCATGTTGTTTAAAAAATTCTATCAATTTAAATACCCCCAAAAAATTTATGACAATTTTACACCACTAATTTCTATTTTGTGACATTGGTAAAACACTTAAAGTTAAGGGAGTTTCTTGGCCACTAATGACAGGAATTAAAACATAAAAAAATTGCTCGTATAAGGACTAAAACATAAAATATCTCAATATAGGAACTACAACATAAAATTTAGACAATGATGAAAACCAAATAAGTAATTAAATTGTTGAATATGTTAGCATGCCAATAGTGACATAGGTGGACTCCATATGACTATGTCAACAAATATTTGACATTGTTATGTTACAACTGATAACAAGGATTAAAAGATAAAAATTTGTATAGGGACTAAAATGTAGAGTTTTTATGTGTAAGGACTAAAATGAAAAATGTTGTATAGGTATAAAATTAAAATAATTAATTATGCCTTAATTTAACTATGTCTATAAGTAATCTTAAGCATAGAATATTTTCATGTGTTATTTGCAGGATTACGAGTGGGATGAAGATGAATAAGATAATGATATTAATCTTTCTCCTCTAGTAAATGATAGTATCAAGGAAGTTATATGTTCTATTTTCTTATGTTTTGTTGCATGAATTTGATTTTGTTTTTAATATTGATATCTCGTAATAAATCGCGCTTAGGCATCTATTGAAGTTAAAGAATTGAATGTCAATGTTTATATGTCACAACTGGTATATATGTTAATTTCTTTGATTTATTTCACCTTTTGAAGTTAATGAATAGAATGTTGATGTTGATTTGTCACAGAAGGATTTTTATAGTTGCACACTATAGGGATATGTGGATACAAGAGCCTCTTGCTATAGATTCCTGGTATTTGATTGAGAGTTTCTTCTAATAGAAACGAATTATAGTTCGTCTCTAAATTTAGTCGGTAATAAAAAAAATTAAGTAATGGTTCTAAAATTTTGAGAATAACAATCAAATCGAGAGTGAGAATTGATATTATTTCAGTTGATTTACAGCTGATGGACAAAAGCTAAGTAAAATATATATATATATAACAAACTAGCCCTGAAATTACAACTTTTTTTCAATAAGCAAATCAATATTTTACCTCTATCTAAAACACGTTATATTAAAATATGTTACAAAAAAAATTATCAACAAAAAAATATGATCATCAGTTATTAAATCACTTCAGCTGACGGAATTAAACGCCTGTATAAAATAGAAACTAAAAGGCCTTTTTAGTGTGTGGAGATCTCATTTCACGGAGTCTTCTCTCTTGTGAAAGTATCTTTGCAAACCTGAATTCATTAGAATCAAATGTGTTAATATAATACAATTGTAATGTGCAACTGCATTGCGATATAGTAATACCACAATAATAAATAAAATGCTCTTTTTTTAGCTAACCTTTTGAGAGCATGTTCATTGGTTTCCCCATTTATCAGTGGCTCAAAGAGACCATTCTCTAAATTGACCCT
>JAMLFT010000499.1:0-41238 GCA_026544285.1 Pachyrhizus erosus
GTATAAATTAATAAATTATTTTAAATATATGTAAAAAATAATATAAACATATTATAGGTTTCAATGATTTAAATATATTTACTTTAATATTAATGTGTAACAAAAAAAATTAGTATTAATGTTATTTTTATTTTAAACAAATCATGCTATCTGTATTCGTGATTGGCGTAATATGTATATTTTTATTTATAAATATTTGTTTATATATATTAATTTTTTATTTATTTTCTATTAAATAAATTTATTTTAAACAATAAGTGTATTGTTAAATTTATAAAATTTTTATATTTTTTATATTAATTTATTTAAACTAATATTAAAATGATTTAAATCATGTTACGATATATATTAAAATTATGTCGTGATATTATAATCGTGTGGTAACTGTTAATAAATTTTTTTTAATAATGATTTTAAATATATTAATGAAGAAATTATGTGTTTTAGATTGTGTATTTATATTTTAAATGTTTATTTGACGGAACTAAAATTATGATATTAAATAATAAATATTAAAAGTGTGATATTAAAATCATTAATATTTATATTGTTAGATATTAAATATAGTAATGATTTTTTAATATATATTTTTTATTAATATTTATCTACGAGTATTTATAATCAACAACAATCATTTATTAATTTATCCTATTATTTGAAGACAAATGTAAGTAATAAAAAAATATACAAAACTATAAAATAATTCTTGTAAGATCTATAAAACAATTGTTGTCTATATTTGAAATCATTTTTTATAATAAGTTTAAAATAATCTTAAAACAGTTGTTGTTTATATTTGAAAACATTTTTTTTTCTCTTTAATCATAAACTCAAATAATTAGAAATAAAATCACGACACAATTAATGAATATCTTATGTTTAAAATAATGAAATGATATGATAAGACAATATTAATAATATTAAAAATTTTGTCTATTCATATTTTTAAGATGTTGTTGATTAATTTATATTTGTTAAAAAAATTAGTTAAATTTAAATATTAATATTAAATTTATGAATAATTATAATATTTTTTTAAAATTTATTCTTAATATTATTGATAACTTTTTTTGTCATCTTCAAAATATATAAAAGAGAGAAAAAGATAATTAAGTAATATTTAATTGTGAATTAAAATAAATAATATTTATTTTAATTAATAAATAATTAATGCACATTTTTTAAAAATTATATATCATAAATAGGAATAGAAAAAAATTAAATACTAAACATTTAATCTAAATTACTATGAAGTTTGAACAAATTCAATTGTTTCTTTGTTGAAAATTTTGAACTTAAAATTAAATAAATGTCATATTTTAATTGAATTTGAGGATTCAAAAAATAATTATAAGTAAGAGTTATATTAATCTGTTTTCGTATTAAGAATAAATTCTTCAACCTAGCCTAATATATATGGATGTGTATTTATTGGATAAACTTAAAAAATAGCCTCTAGATTAATTGAAAACAAATTAAGTCTTAACAATAATTTAATTATCTTATTGGATAAATATTGACTTTCAACAAAAATTTTAAGTCTTAATAATTTAATTATCTCATTGAATAAATATTGACTTTCAACAATAATTTTAAGTCTTAACATCCATTACACGAAAAAAATAATAATGAGACATTTATATTGGATTATTCGTTACATTTAAAAAAAAAACAAACTTATCCAATTTTTAAAATATTATGTCTAATATGATCCATCCAAAACATTATTCGTTAAGCATTTTTTTTAAAGAATCATCATAAAATACATGAAATCATAAAATTCTCATTGTATAAATATTGACTAAAATGTTATGTTAATCATTCATCAATTATATCAAAATAAGATTCGAGACTCGAAGAATGTTCATAAAGAAAATCATAAAAATATTTTTTTTTAATATTTCTTAATTTCAATACTTCTTTTCACAGTTTTTGAAAGATAAAAAAAAAAAATCAATAACACTATCGTTTAAAAAAAATTGTTCCAATAATTTTTTTACTTTGCACTTGACTTTCAATAATCTCAAATTTTGACATCAATTATTGTTAAAAAAAATCGTTTAAGGCACAATGATTTCCCCATCATACTGTGAAAAAAACAAACTTATAAAAAATTTAAAATAATATATCTAAAGTAATAATAACATATGACTGTTTTAAGTTTTATTTATTAAGCATACATTTATTTCACACAAAGAATCGTCACAACGTCGTATGAAAAAAATGCATAAACAACTCAAAATAAACACAAGGTTGGTGACTTTAATTTGCTTTGAGTCTAAACCTACAAATTATTAAATCTATTACACTACATAAGTAATTTGATAGAAAAAAAGTATCAAAGAAAAAATAACATATAAATGTGCCAAAAATTTATTAAACTACAAGAATGAATACTTAACTAACACCACAACGACCTCTTTAATAATAACCTTCTGATTTTCTGATCCTAATTGATTTATTTCAATTTTAAATTATTGTTGAATACGTATTCTTTTATTCAAATTATTATTAGGTAAAATTTATTAGGTTATTAAATAGAATTTATTAAGCTATTATATATAATTCATTAGGCTATTAAATATAATTCATTAGATTATTAAATATAATTTGTTAAAGACTTATTCAAATGTGTAGTTACAACGATATTTCTTTTGTATATATAGACACCTTTCCTATTAAACAAAATATACAACACTTTTTTACACCAATTTCTCAAAGGACTCGACAAACGATTCTCATGTTTGATCGCAAGTTCTTCTTTTAAATCCATTGCCTTCCATGAATAGTGTATTCTCGATGATGATACAATGTGCATCACAATTTTAACATGATTTTTAAATTTGGTTTGATATCTTCTGACCACCAATTTGTATGAGTAACATCACAACAACTCTTTGAATAATAACTTCATGATCCTAACTGATTTATTTCATTTTTTTTGTTACCAACAAAAATAAATAAGATTGCATAAAAAAGTACAAAGTTTTAAATTAAATAAAAATAACCTCAATATTTTAGAAGTTGTGATATTATTTTTTGAGATTGGTTTAACAATAAAAATGATTATATAATCTAAAATAAAAAATTAAAGTATAATTTTAATTCACTATTTTATTGTAAAATTTAGTTTTAATCTTTTATTTTATTATAAAAATTTGTTTTGATATTTTATCATTTAAAAGTATTCATGTTGATCCTTTTAACTTGAATTAATATGTGCCATAAAATCTATTTTATAATTATAGTAATATGTAAAATTTATCACTATTTTGAAGCTAATGAAAGAAAATATTGACTTAAATTTTAAAAATTAAACTACGAAAATGAATATTATAAAAGAAATCAAATATTGACCGGAATAAAGACGAACTGATCGCAAGAATATTCCTACTGAAATGACATAAAGAGTTTAAAGAATTAAATCAATAAATTAAAATAGTACAGTAATTTTGTTTGTCATTTTTCTATCACGTAGAAAAATGTATAAACAATTTTTTTTTTATCGAATCCCTAACCCCTTCTTCTGGTCAATAATTCATTCCAATGATGTATCACTGCAATTTTGACTTGGTTGGCAATTCATCGAGTTTCGTGACAATGAACATTCCAGGAAAGCAGCATCAAAACTGCTTCCCACTGAAACGGCTGCTGGACCTGCGTTTAATCTTAGTTTGATAATTTTGATTTTAGATTGAAAATTTATAATCATATAGTTATCAAAGTTTGATTATTGTATATCTACGTGAGAAATCAGCCTCTTAATAATTATTAATTAAATGACATAATACAGACCCTGCCAAATCACTTAAATATAAAGGAACCAAAAACCAAAACAAGTTATCCTTTGAGAGAAATACATATAAGCGGGTAAAAAGAATTTATTTATTTTGCCAAAAAAAAGGTCAAAAGGATTTACTGAAGAAGGTTTCAGATGAACCCATATCTTTAGGGGTGTAGATCAAAGTAACATATTAATTTTTTGATAATTTAGTTTGGGCTAACAACTTGAAGCAAACCACAAAACTCAAATGCTGAGCGGAGACATTGTATGTAGCAAACTAGACCAATGACAGAGCGCCAAGTCATGGTGGAACTTTTCAATTTCCATTTTTCCTTTAATATGACGCTTATTGATTTATGTATATTTTAAATCTATTTATATTTTAAATCTATTTTTATTGTAATCTCGCACGATTGTACCGCGAAATTTCGTCTGACATGTTCTAATTAATACTACTAAACTAATCACCATTAGGCACAAGCCACGCACTAAACTAGAATTAGGAAGTTCGGCCACAAATTCCATCAAATAACTTAGCGTACTGGGCAAGCACATTCTACGATGCGTGAGCCGATCAATAGTTGAAAACCTTTCCCTTTCACGCTTTTCCTTTTTCTCACTTTCAGTTCTCACGAGAAACCAACGCCCCTTCCGCTCATCCTAGTGCGTCCCCAACAAACCTTATTTTTTTCCACACTCAATCGCATATGCACACAACCCACGCGCCTTTTAGTCCTCACTTTCTCAATTTCGCGATCTCGCAGTCGATTTTCCCTTTCATTAAACGCCGTCCTCTGATTCCCCGCGACGCAGTTTCTAATCTCGCGTTCGCAATTAGGGTTTCTGATTAGTGCGACTGGATCGCTTCGAAAGTTCTGTAGATTCTACTGGATTTTCCTTCTCTTGTTTTATGAATTAACGGGAGAAACAGTTTTTTTTTATCGAGAAATTGTTTTCTCCAGGTTTGTTTTCATCGGATCTGAATGGGGAAGGGAGGTGAAGATTATGGGAAACGAGAGAACACGAGTTCTGAGGCTTCGGACCGTGAAATCTTCAAGGCGTGGGCGAAGGACGTGCGAGAGTGCGAGGAACACTTTAAGGTGAAGGTGAAAGTAGGTTTAAATCATGACGAGGTCGAGAATCGACGCAGGATCTATGGATTGAACGAGTTGGAGAAGCACGAGGGCCAATCGATATGGAGTTTGATTATGGAGCAGTTCAACGACACGTTGGTTCGGATTCTCCTCGCCGCCGCCATCATATCGTTCGTGCTGGCATGGTACGACGGCGACGAAGGTGGCGAGATGGAGATAACGGCGTTCGTGGAGCCTCTGGTGATATTCCTGATACTAATCGTGAACGCAGTTGTTGGTGTGTGGCAAGAGAGCAATGCGGAGAAGGCGCTTGATGCGCTGAAAGAGATTCAATCGGAGCACGCTGTGGTTATTCGCGAGGGCGTGAAAATCCCTAATTTGCCGGCGAAGGATCTCGTGCCTGGGGATATCGTGGAGCTTAAGGTTGGGGATAAGGTGCCTGCGGATATGCGTGTTGTGGAATTGATCAGTTCCACTTTGCGACTGGAGCAGGGTTCTCTGACTGGGGAGAGTGAAGCGGTGAATAAGACTAACAAGCGTGTGGATGAGGATGCTGATATTCAGGGTAAGCGGTGTATGGTTTTTGCGGGGACCACTGTTGTTAACGGGAATTGCATTTGCTTGGTCACTCAGACTGGTATGGACACTGAAATTGGGAAGGTGCATAAGCAGATACACGTGGCCTCACAGAGTGAGGAGGATACCCCGTTGAAGAAGAAGCTCAATGAGTTTGGAGAGAAGCTAACATTGATAATTGGACTGATATGTATTCTGGTTTGGCTCATCAATGTTAAGTACTTCCTTACTTGGGAGTACGTGGATGGATGGCCTAGGAACTTCAAGTTTTCATTTGAGAAGTGTACCTATTATTTTGAGATTGCCGTGGCGCTGGCTGTGGCTGCTATTCCAGAAGGTTTGCCTGCGGTCATCACAACTTGTCTGGCTCTAGGTACTCGCAAAATGGCCCAGAAGAATGCCCTTGTTCGGAAGCTGCCGAGTGTGGAGACTCTGGGTTGTACCACTGTGATTTGTTCGGATAAAACTGGTACATTGACTACTAACCAAATGGCTGTGGCAAAATTAGTTGCTATTGGCCATAATGTGGACACACTAAGGGCCTTCAAGGTGGAAGGAACTACATACAATCCATCTGATGGTCAAATAGAGAACTTGCCAACTGGTGGATTGGATGCTAATCTTCAGATGATAGCAAAAATTGCTGCGGTTTGTAATGACGCTGGAGTTGCGCAGTCAGAGCATAAGTTTGTTGCTCATGGAATGCCCACTGAAGCAGCCTTAAAGGTAAGACCCCTTATTTATTTGATTTGGTATATTTCTCATTTACTGTTTGCTATTTACCTTTACCTCTGCATGAAGCATCTTTTTGAATAGTTACTTTGAGCAATGGCTTAGCACTATCAAATTAGCTATGGTTTTCTTGTTCTTTTTAATCATCTGTGGGTTATTTTGTGCTTCTGTAATGAACGCATTGACTTCAGACAGTAAAGGTATTTAACATTTTTCTGTATTCTCTCTTGGGACTCCAGGTTTTGGTAGAGAAGATGGGCCTTCCTGAAGGATCCAAGAATGTGCAATCAGCAAGTGCACACACTTTGCTGCGTAAGTTAATTTTGTTTATGTTTAACAAGATTTGTGGTGATGTACCAAAGGGATAGTTTGATGACTCCTCGACTATACCTGAGCCACTTTCAAAAGTCAGATTGATATTGTGTATTGAATGGCTTAATGATATTTGTAAAGCATTTGTTTGATCACAGACTACTTTCTGTTATGTATTCTTACGTCTTTTTTTTTTTTTTTTAGGTTTTTAATTTGTTTGTTTGAGCTAATGGATTCAGAACTTAGCTGCGTTATAATGTGAGTTAGTACATGTTCAATAATTGTAATTAACTTTTTTTACGTTCAAATTTCATTTAGGTTGCTGTGAATGGTGGAATGAGCATGACCAACGACTTGCTACTCTTGAGTTTGACCGTGATAGGAAGTCAATGGGTGTTATTGTCGACTCTGGTCTAGGCAAAAGGCCGCTTCTAGTTAAGGTATTGTCTCTTTCTGTCACTTTTTCCATACTTGGACAGTTCATTTAGATTCTTTTTCAGTTTTTGTACCATGACCTTTTTATGTAATCAGAGTTAATATTGGCTGATTGGCAATACTGGTTAATTTGGAAGTCTATGGGATTTTTATCACATGGTTTACTCATTACTGTAAAATAAGTTGAAGGCAACATGTTTCTTTGAAATCAAATCTTCACATCTTTATTTGAATAAGATCTTTTTATTCTAACCCTGAAATAAGTTTATCTATATAGTGAAACAAATGTTAAAAATTATTCATGTTGTCAGCATTTACTAATAAATTGAAAAAAAGAAGTGTTTAACTAAATAAGTAATATCCCAACTTTCCAAAATGCAACATGATTTAGAAGGCTAATCTAAAGAACAGAAACTGCACTTGTTGGGGAAAAACTGGTCTAATACAATGTTACTACCAGTTCTGTACAACAGAGTGCTGTTGAAAGAATGAATAATGTTTTCTAAATTAAATTCCACGACAAGGGTATTTATATATATGACCCAATCATTCTTCTCATTCACCTTGTCATTTTGCCTCTAATCATATTTTTAGGTGTTAGGACATGAGCCTATGCACACTTTTGTTCTTTCTGATTCTGGCTTCCTTTTTCTCACCACTGGGAAGTCTTTTTAACTGGCATTTGTCCCTAATATTTGGCAGGGTGCTGTAGAAAATGTGTTGGACAGAAGCTCTAAAATTCAGTTGCGTGACGGTTCTGTGGTGAAACTAGATGATAATGCCAGGAACCTTGTATTACAAGCTCTTCATGAAATGTCAACTAGTTCGTTGCGCTGTTTGGGATTTGCATACAAGGATGATCTCCCAAAATTCGAAAACTACTATGGTAATGATGATCATCCAGCTCACCAGCTTTTGCTTAATCCTTCCAATTATTCATCAATTGAAAGTGAACTTATTTTTGTTGGCTTGGTTGGATTGAGGGTAAGTTTTGAACTTTTCATTTTATAATTCATGCTTTCTCGCTTTCATCTTATCTGTTTAATATGGTAACTTTGTGAAATTAAATTAGGATCCTCCTAGGGAGGAGGTATACCAAGCAATTGAAGACTGCAGAGAAGCAGGAATTCGTGTTATGGTTATTACTGGAGACAACAAGAACACTGCTGAAGCTATATGCCGTGAAATAGGTGTATTTTCGCCTGATGAAGACATTAGTTCTAAAAGTTTAACTGGTAAAGATTTTATGGAACTGCGTGATAAAAAGGCCTATCTGAGACAGCCTGGCGGACTTTTGTTTTCAAGGGCTGAACCTAGGCACAAGCAAGAAATTGTGAGGCTGCTCAAAGAGGAAGGAGAGGTGGTGGCCATGACTGGGGATGGTGTTAATGATGCACCTGCCTTGAAGCTTGCAGACATTGGTGTTGCAATGGGCATTGCAGGGACAGAGGTATTCTATTTTCACTGTATCATCTTGTTGTTTCTGTTACAACTAACAAGTGAACGTTAGTGATTGATGTGGGCATTCTGATTGGAAGATGGTAATCTTGAAAATGCGTGTATTTTAAGTTTGATGTAGTGTTTTGATGCAAATCTGAAGTGTTGGATGCTGTCTTACTGACTGATGATTGTAATTAGTTGAATTAAGGAATGTCAATTAACATTGTTATATTATTTTTGGCAACTCATCTCTTTTCTCTTATGCAATCCGATGTAGGTGGCAAAGGAAGCTTCAGATATGGTGTTGGCCGATGATAATTTTAGTTCAATTGTTGCTGCTGTTGGTGAGGGTAGATCTATCTACAATAATATGAAGGCTTTTATCAGGTGATTCTGGTTGTCATTAAATAACTAATGCATGCATGAGATGATGTCGTTACCTTACAATATAGGTTTTTGCTTTATTGGTGGGCTGTGTGTTGATTGACAATTGGCATATATGTTCTAGATTAATGATTGATTATCCACAATTCCACTTAGGCCCACTACTGCAAATAAAGGATAATTTGCTATTTTACTTTCTCTTTCAATCCTTGCTTAGCTATGATTCAAAGGAAATGGGAAAAATGCCTTCAACATTGAGTTTTTTTACACTCTTTACAATTATGTTTCTTTTAAGGGATTGCAATAAAAAATGAACTAGGTTCATACTGGCTGAAGTTATCTAACAGTGCACAATTATGATCTTGGAATTTTTTTCCTATGAATATCAAGTAAACAAAATGAAAAAATAGGGAGAATGTAACTGTGAATTGTATATGATTGTTCAATCCTCAAAATTGTTTGAAACACGGGAGGGAGTGGTTTTCGATTAACAGGTTGTATTTGTTAGGTTTTATCTGGATTTTGGAGCAGTGTTGATTTATTTTCATTTTTAATAACTGAGATGTTTTGATGGGGTTGGATCAGGCCCTTGATTTGCTATATTTTCTTTTAGCAATCCTAATGTGCACCCTTCAGCATTTGCTGTCTAAAAACCTCTGATGTCTAGAACCTTTAAAAGATATTATGTTTTTTGAATCTTCTTTTTGACAATACTAAAATGCATTTTTCAGAATTTTCTCTAATTGTAATTTGTAAAGCACTCAAAATCTCAAGCAGCATTGCTTGGTTTTTCTTATGCATAATATATTAGCAACTGATATCTAGTATTCTGGTTATCTAGTTTTTGTTACCCATATGTGCTTCCATTTTAAAAACCTTAAATGATAAAATTAAAGTTAATATCTGAAATTAATTTTGCAGGTATATGATCTCTTCCAATATTGGCGAGGTTGCTTGTATATTTTTAACAGCTGCACTTGGTATTCCTGAAGGATTGATACCTGTCCAGCTTCTGTGGGTCAATCTTGTCACTGATGGACCACCCGCCACAGCTTTGGGATTTAATCCTCCAGATAAGGACATAATGAAGAAGCCTCCTCGTCACAGTGATGACTCATTAATTAATTTGTGGATTTTATTCCGCTATCTGGTAATTTGCCTTTTTTTGTCTTTCCTATTGTTTGCACACGTGTTTTTTGTTGGGCTTTATGATGTTTCAGATATTTATAGAGTTTGCGGATTACATACCTCTAATATTCTCCCTGATGTTATACTTCACAGGTTATTGGGATTTATGTTGGATTAGCTACAGTTGGTATCTTCATTATATGGTATACGCATGGTTCCTTCTTGGGTATTGACCTTAGTGGGGATGGACATACTCTCGTCACTTACTCCCAACTTGCCAACTGGGATCAATGCTCCTCATGGAAGAACTTCACTGCTTCTCCATTCACTGCTGGTGCTAAAACTATCACGTTTGACAACCCCTGTGATTACTTTCAAACTGGTAAAGTGAAAGCTATGACACTGTCCCTTTCTGTGTTGGTAGCCATTGAAATGTTCAACTCTCTCAATGCCCTATCTGAAGATGGAAGCCTTTTGACAATGCCCCCTTGGGTGAACCCTTGGCTTCTTTTGGCAATGTCAGTATCATTTGGTCTGCACTTTTTGATTTTGTACGTACCATTCTTAGCTCAAGTATTTGGTATCGTGCCCCTGAGCTTCAACGAATGGCTTTTGGTTTTGGTTGTTGCACTTCCGGTCATTCTAATTGACGAGGTTCTGAAATTTGTTGGGAGGTGCACAAGTTCTCGAGCATCAAGTGCAAGAAAATCGAAGCAGAAATCAGAGTAGGCGATTCACTGTAGTCGTTAGAAAAGTTGCTCAATCCTTCAGCGACATGGACGATATTATACTTGAGACTGAAGTGATGGCCTCAACGCCAATTAAACTTAAGTAGAGCTATTTTAGGCCTTTCTGTGGTCTCCATCCCATTTTATAATGAGGGATGGCCGGGCTTGCATTGAGTGCACTATGTTACTTTTTTTTAATCTTTTATTATCCTTTTGCCCTTTTTCTTTGAACATTTTTAAAATTTTAACAAAAAAGGAAAAAAACCTTTGATTTTTTCTTCACATTTGTCTTCCTGAAAAATCAGTTAGCTTCTGGATTATTCTTTCTGACTCTATTGCTCAGATGGTGGGAATGTTTAGCAACCCTAAAATTGGAGGGTTTAGAGAAATTTCATCCTGTTTGTTCTTGATACTAAGTATGGTTATGGAACTTAAGAAAAAAACTTTTGTGGGAAAATTGGGAGTAAGGAGTAAGCAGGGAGTACTTTGTCCTAGTGTTAAACTTGTTGATAGGGCGTCTACTGTCTCTGCGGTGTCTGACTGCAAGATACTTTCTGATATGTACCTGTTTGAGCATGTTAATAATAATCTAGTCCGCACTGTTTATTGCCATCGGGTATAAGGATAAATTTGTCACGGTAAAAAGTCAAAATGGAACTGCACCTTCGATTTTCTGTAATTGTTTTCATAGTACATGAAGTTCCCGTCTGGCATCTGTTAAAGAAACTTCTGGGGACATTGAGATAGATAACTAAGGCTATCTTCAACCAAATACTTCTTTTAGGATTCTTAAATAGATTTTACTTATATACAGACTTAATTTTTACTCTTTTCAATTTAAATACTCAATATTTCAATCTAATATCTCTTTTTAAGTTGTTAAATGAATCTTACAAAAAAAATTTCTCACATCTTTAAAATCATTATTTTATTCATTTTTAATTTTAAAAAATTGACAGAATTATCCACTTTAAGTTTAGAACTGGTACCTTTACACAAGCATCGGTACCTATTTTGGATATTACTTCAACAATAAATATCAGACACTAATCCTATTTCTAAAATACAACGATTGATATCTGCGTTGGAATTGACCTAATAATATCAAAATTGTCCAAAGATAAGGATTACATATGGTTAGTTCGATCGATTGCGACCTCGTGCTCTAAGCTAACCTTTTCTACTGATGGATTGGCTCATTTTGGACCTAGCTGGATTAACCTTTAAAGTACAATAATAATCGAGAGGTTATTTGTATTGACCCGAAAACTGAGATATTCCCTTTGTCTTGCAATTACTCATATTTAAGATTTTTTTATATAAATTAAGAAAAATAAATATTTTATTTATTAATTTTTTTTATTAAAGAATTAAATTGAAATAGATATTTTAAATATCTGATTAAAAATAATATGATTTTTTTTCAATACTAGAATATCGATCTAATTTAGGATGAAATAAGTATTTTAATGAGTAATGATAAATGAATATCTAAACCTATTTAACCCTTATAAAAAAAAGATAAAAACAATAAAATTATAGATATGATAATATAATGTGATAGAAATAAATGATGAGTGCTAGTGAAGTGTATAGAATGATAAAATGTTCATCTATTTTAATATTGATCAGTAGTTATATGTTTTTTCAGTTCTTCATGAATTTTTTTATCTGCACCTTATTATATATAATTACCTGCATCTGAAGTGTCAAATTATGCTAAGTATAAGTAAATTTTTTAAAAAATGTATAAGAAAAAATGTTCAAAATCATAAAAAGTATACATAATTACTTAACGTAAAATCTTCAAATTATATTTAAAATTATAAACAGAATATTTTGTTACTTTTGCAGTGAAGAAAGCTTCAGTTTACTGTGTATTGATAAAAATATTCTTATAATTTAACTGTAACAATATTAACGCACCCATAATTAGATATTTGAAAGTGATATTTACAAATCTTATCCATACTAAATATTAATTATTAATAGTGGCACCAGAACAAAATTTTGACAGAAGAAATTAAAAATTAAAAGAAACAAATAAAGGTCTTTCCACAAGTGTTTTTCTCTACCCAAGTAGATGGTAGATACAGCGCTTTCAGTCTAATACGTTAGATATAACATCCACACCTAAAGTTTACATTAGGAATGTATGCTGCTTTAATTTAAAATATTGGAAAACAATCAGAAAATGATCATCCAACAAGGGCCAGCCACGTATTAACTTGGTGGTGCTATTAACACCGTGGGCTTTAGGTTTCGTATAGAAACGAATGCGTGCGGAAGGCGAATATGGATTAAGATGTGTTTGGTGACCACTTTTTGTGTACCAGAGGGTGCCGAGTCCAAAACTTACATTTAACAAATAATAAACCAAATTTAAGCAATTGACTTAACGCAATTTATGTTTGAGCACTTGACTAGGATATCAAAATTTGATGTAACCAACATATCAAACGAGGTTTTAAGAATTTATATGTAAATGATTGATCATCTCCCTCCCTAAAACTGTGCTTGGAATTGGATCTTGTTAACTTTTTGGTTGAGACTTTGATCACTCCACCACGTTTCGGAAATAAAACTAAAATGCAACAACCCAAGTATCCAATTACGGATTTTGTTAACAAGAAGAAGAAAAAGTAGCAGTGGATACCATGTGGATTTTTTCCCGACGCTGACACATTACCAAGTTCCTTCCAAGCTGGTGGGGCTGCTACTATACGTCAATTGTCGCAAGTTTCAGAAAAATCCCATTTGCAGAACCAAGTTTCATACAAAATAAAAACCCACGCCAACTTAGAAAATTCACCACAAATCACGTTCACTTTGTTTTAAATTAAAAACTATCAAAATTATTTTTGAAATAGATTAATTAGGCACAATATATAAATAAATATGACGATACAGGAAAATTGTATTCATTAATATTTCAACATGTTATATTGTGTATTTATCATAAAATGCATTATATGTTTTAAGTGTCTTTCTTTTTCCGTTAAGTGTATTTATCATGAAATGCGTGATATATATATATCCAGTGTTCGTGTTATTCAAACAATTTTCCCCTTTAGCATGGTAAACCAATAAAAACAAGTTTTCCCTTGCATCAGGTCAAAATTTTATTTGATTGCCGCCCACTGTATTTGTTAGGATACTGTCATATTTAATTCATGAGTATAACAATACACTTACGAAAAAAAAAATATACAATGATTTAGAGAGATAAAAAAAATAAAATTTTTAAATAAATTAAGTAATGCGAAGAGAGATAAAAACTAAATATAAAAGATATTATAAAAAAAGTTATTATACATGCATTAGTACTTTTAAGTCGTTGGGTGTCTAAGAGGAAGAGATATGTACACATTCATTATGCACTGAAAATCAGAAAAAGTTATAGAAGGTCTTCAGTTACAATTTGAAGTTAATTATTTATTATAAGCTCTAAAAATTGTTTCGGAGACATAATTTTTACTAATTAATATACAAATTTGAAATTGTAAAAAATGATTTGAATAAAAGTAAAAGATATTTTATTTACACATTAGTATTTATAATATTTTTAAAAAATATCTTTATCAAAGGAAACTACTCACATTATATTTTTATTCAGAGAAGTCAAATCAAATATACTGAATGATACATTTACAAAAATAGTGATATTCATAATACTTTTATTTTGAGTGTTACTGATTATTACGTAATAATTGTCTTGCTAAAACTTTACTAAAAAACATGTGGTATAAAAACTTACTGAAGGAAAAAACACATCATTTTAAATATGTGATAAATTATAGTTCCAAATGAAAATCTTATCAGGAAAAATATAATAGGAAAAAAGAGTCTAGTGTTATACTTTTTATTTTTTTTTTAACTCGAGTAATATCAATTGAAAGCTTTGAGTAGACAAATTCTAATATCCTGTCATGGACAAACTTTTTAAACCTTGATGTGTTTATTTTTTGTTTGAACAATACATACAATATATTATCTTTATATAAGATCCACATTAAATGTTCTTTTAAATAAACCATGAGTCTTTTGTATTGAATTATAAATAAATTGCATTTTTTACTTATTTCGTATAACGATAAGATTTTAGATAATTGGGTGACATGTTTGTTATTTTTTCAAAATTTGTAGTTCAATGCCCGCAAGTGAACAAATATTCTATTCAATTAATATGTGATCAACAATGATAAGTGTAAGATGAAATATGTGTTAAAATCCTATTCCAATATTTTCATATAACTAAAGAAGTATGTCCTAATAATAATTTAGTAACAAATAACATATCTTTAAATGATCTATCAAGGACTTTAAGCGTAATTTCTTTATTAATTGAGCGAGTTTAATTTATGTATGTTTTAACTTAAAATTTAAAAAATAATCATTTATAAAAAAATTATATTATATTAATATAATATATATAACTACTATTATATCATTCAATAATTTTAAATTAAATAATATTTTTTTAAAATTTACCATTAAATTAAAAATTTCTATGAAATTGATTATATATATAAAAATTTATATTAATCCAAAATCATTAATATTTTATTCATATAGATTAAATAAATATAATATATAAAAATACTAATTATTTAATTATCTTTTTATTATTATTTTTTTATAAAATTTAACATAAATAATTAACATAATATAAAGTTATAATTTAATGGTTAGATCGACAAAAATTATATTTTATATAAAATTATTTAATGTTATAATAATTATAAAAGTTATATCGATATAATTTGATATATATTTTATTATTTATTAAAAAAAATAAATCTTTCAAAATGTTGGTAAAAGGTTGTTATTTTTTGAAAAAATAAACTAAATTAAGTACACATATGTTTATTTAAGGACATACATGCTTGTTTTAAATAATCTAAAAATGTTTAAAATCTATTGTGAGCCATTCTTGCTATAAAGAGTTATAATGATGCATGTAATACATAAATAAAAATAGGAGATGATGAATAAAATTTACTCTCTAAATATATCTTAATATTTTAATTTTGAATGAAAAAATCAATTTCAATAACACTGCATTAAATTTTTTATATTTTTCAATAATGTAGGTAAGATGTATAAATAAATTTTTTTAAACCTATTGTTCTATTCATACTATATACAATAATATGACTCATTTTATTTAACATAGAAGATACCCTAAAATATGCATAACATGCGCGGTTTTTATTATTCATTTAATAATTTGTAGTAAATAAGATTCAAGTTACTATATTATATACATGAAATAAAAAGATAAATACTATCGAGGGTCCTGAGGATAAAAACACTTATAGAGCACTAATTAAAAAAGTAAAAGAATTTTTTTTATTAGAATGCAAAAAATACAATAAACTATAATTTTAAAATATATTTTTATCTGATTTTTATATTTTATATTTTTAACCAGTATATTAAGGACACTAACTAGCAAAAATCAAATAAAAAATATATAATTAAAATAATATTAAACTCAATTGTTAATACATATAAACATTAAATAATTTTATAATTATTTTAAAATATATAATAAAGAACTTAATTATATTTTTCGTCTCTTGTGTTTATAATAGTTATGATTGGATTATTAGTTTCTAAGTTGGTAAGATATTAATGTATATTAATTTTTAAATTGTATAGTTTAATATTTAAATTATATATTTTAATTTATAATATATGGCTTAATATATATATTGATAAATGCAAAGAAAAAGATTTGTCCAGACAATATATTTTGAGCAAAAGGTTCATTAGGTAGAATTTTAATAATAACTAATGATAAAACAATGATGGAGTATTATTTTAGTATTCTGTAATCCAGTTCTAAACCATAATTAAATGCCATGATTTTATGCATTCCTATAAAAAATTGGAGACAAAAATATGATTAAGCATGGCAAAAAGACAAAAACATAAATATGGTAATTTAAGGTGACAATAATTGCATACTAAATATGTGAGTTATCATATAGCTGCAGCTTGTTAGTAAGTAATGAGATAAAGTCACGGAGCTTAGCTCACAATATGGTCACAACCTCCTCACCAGTCCACCCGCTGATTCTAACCATCTGAATCAAGCAAGAAACGTTTAGAGTTGAAATTGCATACTGTAATAGATGAACTACCATATCAATCTCTCTTTTCTTATCTATTAATTATAATCGTCAATTTTTTCTTTCGTCTTATTTCTAATTATTTTTTGTTGTTTTTTTTTCTTCTTATCTTTCTTTTCACTTTATTATTATTATTATTATTTTCATATACTAAAAATATTATTATTAAACCCACAATCTGTCTGATGAAAGACCCATGCCATGCAATTATAAAATGAAGAAACTCTCTTTGGGGTCTGAACTGTGAAGAAACTCAAGTACTTTGAGTTGAGTAAAGCTCTCCCTCCACAAAGAGGAATGTCTCACTTAACAGCCCCACCACCCAACCCAATCCTCGACGACAGGCTTCCTTTCTTCAAACAGTCCATGGAGCTAGTCCAACTCCAACTCCCAAACCCACCCCGAAGCGGATCCCGATCCCGAACCCTCGGCGACCTCCTCAAACGCGTTGAAGACGCTCAAAACGACACTCCTCCTGCACCACCCCACCATGTTCTAGACCTTTCCTCCTCCTCCTCCTCCTCCTCCTCCTCCTCCTCCACCCACCCATTTGTCCTCTCCTTCACCAACTTAACTTACAGCGTCAAACTCCGCCGCAAGTTCACCTTCTTTCCCCCCACCACCGTTTCCCCTCCCGACCACGAAACCAAACCCAACGGCACCAAGACTCTCCTCAACGACATCTCCGGCCAGGCCAGGGACTGCGAGATCATGGCCGTCCTCGGCGCCAGCGGCTCCGGCAAGTCCACTCTCATCGACGCCCTCGCCGATCGCATCTCTAAGGAAAGCCTCAAAGGCACCGTCACCCTAAACGGCGACGTTTTGGAATCAAGTCTTTTGAAGGTTATATCCGCTTACGTCATGCAAGACGATCTCCTCTTCCCCATGCTCACCGTCGAAGAAACCCTCATGTTCGCCGCTGAGTTCAGACTCCCTCGCTCCCTCTCCAAATCCAAGAAAAAAGCCCGCGTCCAGGCCTTAATTGACCAGCTCGGTCTCCGCTCCGCCGCAGCCACAGTCATCGGCGACGAGGGCCACCGCGGTGTCTCCGGCGGAGAACGCCGCCGCGTTTCCATCGGAATCGACATCATCCACGACCCCATTGTCCTCTTCCTCGACGAACCAACTTCCGGTCTCGACTCCACCAGCGCCTTCATGGTGGTGAAAGTGCTGCAGCGAATTGCTCAGAGCGGAAGCATCGTAATCATGTCCATTCACCAACCTAGCTACAGAATCCTAAGCTTGTTGGACCACTTGATCTTTCTCTCCCGCGGTAACACTGTCTACAGCGGCTCTCCGGCGAACCTCCCAGCCTTCTTCTCCGAGTTCGGCCACCCCATACCGGAGAACGAGAACCGCACCGAATTCGCACTCGACCTAATCCGCGAACTTGAAGAAGAACCCGGCGGGACCAAGAGCTTAGTGGACTTCAACAAATCGTGGCAGCTCAAGAACAGAAACTCGGCCCAAAACGGGCCTAAAGGCAAACTGTCTCTGAAGGACGCCATCAGCGCCAGCATTTCGAGAGGGAAACTAGTCTCGGGAGCTACCAGTAACGTGATGAACTCAACGGCGTTGGTTTCAGTTCCGGCGTTCGCGAACCCGTTTTGGATGGAGATGGCGGTGATAGGAAAACGGTCTCTAACTAACTCGCGGAGGATGCCGGAGTTGTTCGGGATTCGCTTAGGTGCAGTTTTGGTGACGGGGGCAATATTGGCAACAATCTTTTGGCACCTGGATGATTCTCCAAAAGGAGTTCAAGAGCGGGTGGGGTTCTTCGCGTTTGCCATGTCCACGACGTTTTACACGTGCGCCGAAGCCATGCCGGTGTTCCTCCAAGAGCGTTACATCTTCATGAGAGAAACCGCATACAACGCCTACCGTCGGTCGTCCTACGTCCTCGCCCACGCAATCATTTCCCTCCCTTCGTTGCTCTTCCTCTCCCTGGCCTTCGCCGCGACGACTTTTTGGGCAGTGGGCCTCGCGGGAGGGAGTTCGGGCTTTCTGTTTTATTTGCTGGTGATGGCGGCGTCGTTTTGGGCCGGGAACTCGTTCGTGACGTTCCTATCGGGGGTGGTGTCGCACGTGATGATTGGGTTCACTGTTGTGGTAGCAATCTTGGCTTACTTTCTTCTGTTCAGCGGGTTCTTCATTAGCAGGGACAGGATCCCTCCGTACTGGATATGGTTCCACTACCTGTCGCTGGTGAAGTATCCGTACGAGGGAGTGTTGCAGAATGAGTTCGATGTCAAGTCTCCGAGGTGCTTCGTGAGAGGGATTCAGATGTTCGACAACACACCCTTGGGGATGGTGCCGGACGACCTCAAGGTGGAGCTGCTCAAGAGCATGAGCAAGACGCTGGGAATGAACATCACGAGGTCCACCTGCGTCATCACCGGAGCTGATGTGCTGAAGCAGCAGGGGATCACCCAGCTCAGCAAGTGGAACTGCTTCTGGATCATGGTTGCATGGGGTTTCTTCTTTCGCTTCCTCTTTTATTTGGCACTTCTCTTTGGGAGCAGGAACAAGAGGAGGTAGATAGTCAAGGAAAAGGAACCAATTAACACTCCTACTTCTACTTCTCAACTCGTTATTATTTATTTCAATAACAAGTAAATCAAGACTGCAACCGCAAAATGCTAGAGTACCACTTTTTACCGTAATTTTATCTTACACAAATAATTGTTCGTTAAGGTCACTGATGGTTTCGGACAAACTTAATTAACAGCTTCTTCTTCATCAGTTTTTTTTTTTCCGGGTGGGGAGGGGGTTTTATAATTTGTCCTCACGTACCTACCACGTTCTCTTTTCATGCTAATTTTCATTAGATTTTGCGTTTAAACTATCTGATAGATAAATTTATACATTGTCAACTGTGATACTTCTACATCGTATTATAAATTCTGTATAATTTCTTGACTGTTAAGATAGTAGCAGAATTGGTTATTATGAATAGATACTCCAAGTTAGTCATACTTTCTTTTGAAATTGCAATTAAGTTTTATTTTTTAGACTATATTTGAGTCTTTTATATCTTTTAAAAAATTAAGTCTTCTATATACTTAATAAACCTAAATATAACTAATGCAATTATTGCTTATCTCATTTCATCTTATAATGTGTCGTGAGATTTAAGAGTTTTAATTTTTTTTAATAGTACAATCCTTCAGAATTTAAAATAGATTATACAATTATCTTACAATTTTTAATAACTCTTTGCATCAATTATTTCAATAGTAAAATTATATAAAAATTAATTCTTAACTTTAATCTCATTAGAAATGCTCTAAAGTAGTTTGAGTAATTTGGGAGGAAATAGAAAGAATAATTGATGATAAATATTTAGTATTTTTGTCTGTTTGGACAGAAATTGAGAAAAAAAAAAGTAATAAAAATCCATAAGCCCCATCAGATTATGTTTTTCTTTCTCTACTCATGACATTAGACATTGTGGCATGAGAAGTATTGCTTAACAAATTAAATAATTTGTTATAATATAGAACTTTCAAAAATAGTGTTAAAAATATAATTGTGTAAAAAATTGTCCAAATTGATATAAAAATTATTTTTATATAACTTATTAATTGTTTCACTTTTTTCTATTTATTCAAACGAGTAAGAGAAAAATTTTCATTAATTTTGCTTCTTATTCCTATTAAGATTTTAATTCTCAAATTTAAGTACTTTTGATTTTGGTCTTCCAATTAAAAATATGTTCTTTTTAATTTCTCAAACTCACATTAGGATAAAAAGACTAAAAATAATACATTTTAGTCTTTTTTAGTTTCTAAAGTAAAATTGAGGAACTAAAATTAATATTTTATAAATTTAAGAAACTAAAAGAGTATATTTTTATAATTGAAAATTTCTACATAGTATAAAAAAAGTATTGTATTATGTTTTTTTAATTGAAAGGGCTAAATATTTATTATGTAGAAAAAAAAGAGTTATACATTTTCAGTTAGTGAACGAAGTAATCATCAATATGTGATATACAATAAATAGGAAAAAAGATAAAATATTTTTTCTCTAAATTTTAATAAAAGAAATATCAATTTTTTTTTATGTTAAAAGAGAGATGCATCATCATAATACTCTCTCTACATATATATTGTGTATAAACTATATATTTCTTCAAGTTTTTACTTTCTTTTACATCCATTTTTATTTTAATACACTTCTCACATGAGAAATAGTGAACTTCATCATTCTAAGATGCATATGGTACATCCTTTTATGTTTTTAATATAAGTTGAAAGGTTAAAGAAATGGTAACTGAATATAAGAAATCATTCTTTCTAAGAACAATGTAAGATATTAGGTTAAGCCTTAATGTCATTCTACTATAAATAAATACTTTCAATCTTCACAAAAATAACGTTGCTATACATTTTTATTTATAAATGAATGAGGATATTGGAGTTGGATAAACAGGTAGCTCGCCTGTTTAGGTCCACACTCATTTAAGCTCATCCGTCTAGTCTCCAAATTAATTACCTGCATTTTTTGCGACGCGCACCTGCTCCTCATAGCCCGCGCGTAAATGGATAAGTACACAACACGCATTAAGAATTTTTATTTTTTTAAAATGTTAAAATTTAAACTAAATATGAAATATTTTTTAATCAAAATAAGTTCTCAATTATCTCATCACATTCACAGTATATCTAAATAAAAATATAAACAATACAATCAACCATATAAAGTATTTAAATTTTAAAGTTTATCAAGTCTAAACTCAAATATGAAAAAGTCAAATTCATTTTGTAAAAGATAAAATAGTGAAAGTAGTTTTTCTCAAATTTTCTCCTTTTAAGATTTGGCTCTTACATTAGATCTTTATATACTCAAATAATGTTACTAAGGAACCAACAATCATTTTAATATTTGCTTTAGATATAGCTGATTAGTAGATACATGTATAAGATCAATTTTCATTTTGCTTTCATGCATTACAAAGTAGACCAAACAATTTGTCATTTGATGATTCCACTATTTTAATGTTTTATATTGTATATGATAAAATAGATGTCCACTAGCGCACGTTGCTTGTTAATCAATTTTATAATCAATGCATTTTATAGTCAAATGCTTTTTACTCATTTGATTATTTGATTTTTAATAAATTTTTTACATATAGTGGGACACTTTCTACTAGTAGATATTTGCAATATTGATAAAATATTTTATTCTTAACTCTTCAAACAAATATTTAAGCTTAATTGTATTTTTTTGGTTGTAGGTCAAAGAACATAGGTGTCTCCTATCTCATTAGATCAAAGACTAATTTTACTCGTAATGTGTGATTGATGCTAACCCAAAGGAATTTTGCAAATATAGAGAATTAAACATGGGTTCTTCCATTAAATAAATTGTTCCTTCATATGTGAATGCAGAGAGACCTTACATCATTATGTCAACCTTATGAGTTACTTAATTACATTAATAAACATAATGTTTGTTATAAATACTAACATTTATACTATTATTATAACGATGAATAATCATACCACAAATCACTTGTTTAGTATCCATATGTAAAAAAAAGGTAATATTTGTAATACAAAATGATGTGTTCCTTGTATACTACAAAATAATCTTAATTTTAAACATGATAATTATAATGCATTCTTTTATTTAAAAATCTAAATGATTCTTTCCACCCTTAGATGTTCCAAATCTTGTATAAAATTATTTTTTAAATTGGTTAGACTTACAACACTTATCTCATGTATCAATAATATAACAATACAACAATGTCTCACTGTCTCATTTTAGGTTACAACCCTAAATTGAAATTATTTTAAAAAACACTTATTTATTTTTTAAATTGTTATCTTTTATAATTTAATTTTATCTTAAAAATTTAAATTGTTTTAAATTTTTTTAATTATATTTTATATTTTTCTATCATTTAAGACCTTTTAGTAGATGATGATTTTTAATCTTTTTTATTTTATTTTTTGTAACTAACAAAGTAGAGAAATTTCATCTTTGTCTATTTGTTAGTGATATATTATTAATAACATTGATCTTTATTATTTTTAAAAAATAACATTGATCTTTATTATTTTAAAAAATAATATTGGTCTTTATTTAAAATACTATCGAGTTTTTTTTTTTGATAAACAATTTTGCCAAAATTGCTTTGTACATGTCACTTGTGGCTAAAAAATAGACCATTAGTAAACAATCAAAGTACTACCACTAATAAAAAAAGACGTATTTACATAAATAAAATAAGTAAATTGTAAATTTAGTTAAACCAAAAAGACAATTTAAAAGATAAATCTTTAACATATCTCCAACTATATTTTTAATTTCTCTTTCTCTAAAAGTTTGTATTTCATCAAGAAATTTAGATAATCAAATCTACAAATAATAGGTATAAAGTCTACAACTTTTTCTAAATCAATAGATTATTATATTCTCCTTGAACCTAAAAAGTTTTTGACCTTATTTACATCTACAAAGTTTTCTACTATATATGAATATAAAGAGTATTTAATCCTTTCTATATCCATAAAATATTAAACTCTTTGTGAATGCAAAAGGTCTTCAACTCTTTCTACATCCATAAGTTTTCTCTAATTTTTTTTACACCCATAGGCACAAAGCAAATTGATTAAAAATATATAATTAGTATTTTAAAAAAATAAGAAGGGTTGTATGTATGTGTATATATATATATAAGAAATTATTAATATACACACATCCATTTTTCAATTAGAGTGCATTATCAACCTACATCGTAAAAATATGACAAAAAAATCAATAAGTTTTTCTATTTTACTAAACTAAATATAGGGATATTATAGTAATTTAATATTCAATCATTTATCTCTCTTTTTTCATTAACATTAAATTTTAAATTCTATATCATTTCTCATTTCTCATCAACATTAAATTTTCAAATTTTCTCTCATCTCTCCTTACTTACTATAATATAGATATATTATGTTAACTATTTTCTTTCTTCGGCAAGTGTACCGATTCAATTATAGTATAATACTTTTTCAAATGTCGTACCCACAAGGAATAGTTTCAATAAAAAAATTTATGTTGTAAATCTGTCTGAGTATAAATAAATGGATAAATATTTGGTTAAAATTGGGATTGGGTTTTCAAAAGAACTTTATAGCAAACAGAATATGATTAAACAAAAACTTGATTTTTAAAATTTCAATTATGGGATTTGGGATTGAACGTATTCTATCTTACTCTCTTGCACTTTGTATTTTAAATCACACACAATACTCACAATACTTATTCTTGATACCACATTCTAAATCATTCACACTGATTCTTCAAGCATGAAATTCTAGAGATAATTTTCTAAACACTAATCCCTTAGTTGCCCAAAAAATTAACTAGCTTTAAATCCGAATGCTCTTAGGTAATTGATATGTTAAAATCTATTCATAGAATTACAATATATCAAGTATTTCCATTTAGATCTAATTCTTACACATACTTTCCAGTCATATATAAGAATAAAAATAAGAAATCTATTGATTAGATAGAAGCCAACAATAAGAGTAAAACAGAAATACCAATAACAAGTAAAGAGAATTAATATATAACCATCACCAAAATAAAATTGAGTTCGCATATATTACATTCAATCCCTCAAGAAAGAAGTTAGTCGCTTATGGTAGTCGTCTCTGGATCATTTTCGCTCAAACGAGATGTTTTCACTTGCTTGAGCGAGACTCCTTGGGCGAGACGCGCTTGGGCGAGTTCAGCTCTGGATCATTCTCGCTTGAGCGAGATTCTTCGTAACTGTCTTCTTGTTCTAGAGCTACCTAAAATTTATATAAAATTGAGATTAAATATCTATATTTGTTTTGAGACTCAAAACATGTATTTTAATAAAAGTAATCTCAAATTAGAAAGTAATTGCTAATTTCCACAACAGTAAAGCACAAAAGACACAAATTTTCTCACATAAATATATTAAATAGCGACACTTATCATATTATAAAAATTTATGTGTATTATAGAAATAAATAAATATTTTAATTTATTATATTTTTAACTTTAGGTACATATTAGAGAATAATAAATAAAATTGAAATAAAAAATATTTTAAATTAATCTTTCCTAATCCTTTTTAAATAATAAGAGATATTAGTTAAGAAATATAACAAAATTACATAATTGAATCAAATTTTTTATTTATTATATTAATTTTTTAAAAAATTAATTTTTCAATCACGTAAATATTATTATTTTTGGAATAAAAAATTTACATGATTAATACAAAAAAGTATGAGATTGAAAATAATTTTTCTATAACAGTCACATAAAACATTTTAATCACTTGGTTATTTTTATCAATTACATTTTTTTGGGATTTTCCAAAATTAAGCAAATATTTTTAATCTCTTAATTTTTCATATCAATAATTTTTTTTTATCAATCGCACATATTTTTTTTATTCAATTGTGCATAATCATGTAAGTTATTAATTTTTTAAATCAAGTTTTTTTATTGTTTTTTAAAAAATAAGAAAGATTTATTTAAAATTAATATTTGTATATTAATTTGATTTGTTTGCCTTTAATATAAATAAAATTAAAAATACTATAAATGAATATATATATATATATATAATTTATTATACACATAATTTTTTTTAATATATCTGTATTGAACATAAAAGAAGGAATATGGGAGAGAGTTCGAAAATTTAATACTGATTAAAGATGAAAAAAAATAAAGAATTTAAAAAATTTATGTTAATAAGAGATGTGATAGAAATGTTTAAATATTAAACTACTAGATATTTCTAAATTTAATTTAGTAAAAAAAATTACATATTAAATTTTTATTTACATTTTATCGTAAAAGTTGTTAATGTACTATAATTAAAAAATGAATATGTGTATATTAATAATTTTTCCACACATATTTATAAAGAGTATTATTTATACCGTACAATATCTTATTGTGTATTTTTTCAAGTTCTCTTGAATCTTAATAATTGATTCCTTTATATAAATTTTTTATTTGTGATTTTAACTTATTTCATAATTTTTAGTTTATTTTGTTTATCTTTTATATTTATAATTAAATTGACTTTTTCCTAATCAACTTACTCGAATAAAGACATTATGTAACAAATAAATAACTTAGTAATTTTTAAAATTAAGAAAATAATTTCATTCATTTTGTATTCTTTTTAAATTTTATTTGTGTTTTCTCAAATCTCACATTCCTTTTATTTGAATAACTAATTCTTTAAATATAACTTATTTTTGTTATTCAAATCTTTAAACTTATTTGAAAGAATAAATTTGATCTCCTATTTTCAAATATTTTTCTCTATTTTTTGATTTTGTTTTATTTTTATTAGTATCCCAATGTTTATCAACGTTGTTGGCATAAAAAATATTTTTCAAAGTGACAATAGACATGCTGCATAGAAAAATATCTTTTATAAATTTATATAATTTATATCCATGAATTCAAATTTATCACTAAAATAAATAGTTATATAATCAAATATTTGTAGATATGTGCTACCTATATTTATAGTTTAAATTTCACCACTAAATAAATATGACAAAACGAAATATTTGTAGCTATATGTTATCTATATTTATGATTTCAAATCATCACTAAAACAAACAATGATAGAATAAAAAAAATTATAATTATACATTACCTATATCCATAGGGTTTTATACATTTTTAAGCATATGATGTTTATACTCACATTTTTAATGACGGTTCTTATAAGTGATCATATGTACATGACAATTTTTTTGTATGTCTTTAACATCATTAATAATAAAGTGTTATTTAACGTGGTTTTTATTATTGTATAAACTTAAATCCATTTTTGGCATTTTTGGTCATTTTAAAAATTAATTACATATTTAGTTCTCAATATTTTTAAAATTTAACAAGTTTGATCCATTGTTAGTTTATTATCCAAAATTAAATGATTAATGATGTTGTAATTGTGACTGAATTAAGAATAAAAATATTTTTTCTTTCTTATTTTAAAAATTATTTATTTTAAATAAAATTTTCAATTAATTATATTTTCAATATTATTATTTTCTATGCCAATAAGATAGTTATAAATGTGGTCAGTCATAATCACATAAAAAAGTTTTTTTTTATCTAATTTTAGATGACAAAGTAACAATGACTAAAATTATTCAATTTTAAAAATATTGAAGGCTAAATGTATAATTAAATTTATATAGGGATCAAAATTACATATTTATGATATTATAAGAACTAAAAATAGTATTAAATATTAATGTATTTTTATAAATAACACTTGATAAAAAAATGTTATATTTAACTCTTATTTTTAAAGTGTATTATTAATCAAATGTTATTATATGTTTTTACTTTTACTAGACAACAATTACAATGAATAAATGTTTATATAATATGTTATTAATGTAACCAATCCATCTATTAAAGAAACTATTGAAAAGACAAAATATATCAATTAGAATAGTATATATGGAAAAAATGATAAAATAAAATAAAATCAAATGATTGTATTGAGTGTGGTTCAATTGAAATGCAAGATAAAGAAGAAAAAAATATGAAAAAAATTGTTTATGAGAAGTATTTTAAGAAATATACAGAGACATAAGAGAGGTTCATATACAATGAATTCAATCCTTTGCACTACATTTAAAAAGACTAATAATTTCAGACGCATTATGAACAAAGCATTTTTCCTAATTGCACACTTGCAGTTGCATTTGTGATTTTCAATGAAGGAATGTGTTTCTACATAATACAATGCTAATAATTGAAAGGATATCTTGTTAGCAAGAGTGCGAACTTACTTTTAAGTGAATAATCTCAATGGAAACCTTAATCTCAATGGAAACCTTATGCGCTTTATATTATTAAATATAATACCTTAATTTTTTTTTGTAAATATTTAATATTATTTGACATTAATTTTATAGTTAGTTTTTGTTTTTATAATTTAGAAAATCAAATAATGTATAAATTTCACTAAATAATATTAACGATAGTTTTCTATAATTTAAAATGATATACTACTATGAAATTTAAAAATATATTAAAAATTAATTTTAAAAATATTATAAAATTACAATAAAAATGATAATATTATCACATGCTCACACACACACATTTAAAATTTTGAGCGCATTAAACATTAGATAATATAATATTTTCTATATTTTTCATCCTACTTTACTTTTTCTAACTCCTAAATCCTATCTTATCTAATCGTCACTACTAATATGTAAAATTTTATTTTTAATAAGATATTAGGGGAGTTAGTATAGTATTTTATCCTTTTTATTTTTGTCAAAAGCTAGTATCAAAGGCCCAACTGTCGGCCCAATACGAGTTTTTTGAATAAAAAGAACCAAAAAAATCTATGGAGATAAGTAGCAGTGGCCTTGTATAAATAACAGATCTAGGCAAGAAGCAGATCCACTTTAAACGGATTAGGTTTAGGGAGAAAAACCAATCCGCGCCGAGGTAACTCTTCTCATCGCACTTTTTCTCTGATTTCATTTGCTTCCCATTCAATCTGATTCGCCTCTTCACTTTTGGTTTCTGGTCTGTATCGGATTTTGTCTCTGCTGATTTGATAATTTATCGATTTACTTGTCTTCTCCGAATTAGATTTAAAATTGATTGCCATTGCATGCTTGAAATTCAATTTATTTTCCATCATCCGTTCAGTTTTATTTCAATTTTTTGTTTTTGTTTATTTAATTTGCTCATCCCATTAATTGTTTATTTCCCTTGAGAGAAGGGGTCTCTGTCTGGCCTTTTCCTTAATTAACTTCGGAATTTCAGTTGTTTGTTTTGTAGAGCTAGAAAAAATCAACGATGCCTCGCCACGATGATAAGTATGGTAATACCCGCCTCTATGTTGGACGCTTGTCTTCGAGGACTCGTTCCCGTGATCTGGAGCGCGTCTTCAGTAGATTTGGAAGGTAATTCCTCTTTTTACCATTAATCTCTATCTTTCAAAATATGTAAAGAACTCACTCTCAATTATTTATCTATTATGCAATTTCAGCCTTTTCCAAAATAAGTTTTTTTACTTCCAATGTTTTATTTTGGGTTGCGGTTTCTTTGCTAACTTCAATGTTGCGGAATTTTTTTTGTACAAATATGGCTGACTGATGCGGCTGCAATTGCGGTCACGGTTTCTTAAAACCTTGGCGTTTTTTTAAACCTTGTATACCTGCAAAGGACCTTCTTAGTGTTCTTTTAATCTTTTCCATGATTTTTTTTGTCATGCTTGCGTATGTGTCTAATTGGATGAATGGCTTTCTTATTTTGTAGTACTTCATTTGTTGCTTAGAGTCCTCAGGACGCTGTCTGTTGTTATGTCCCATCGCCTTAATGTCTAAATTGTTTGTCTTGTGCCAATTTATGTTTGGAATTGCGGGAGCCTCCTTGATTTGTCTTTATTGATTACATTGGCAAGGAAGCTAAGTTAGTGATTACTTGCTGCTGTGGGGTGTCGACCATGTTTTATGCTAAAATTTACGGGATGATACACAGGCTTTTCCCAAGCTTTGTTTTGAGCTTGGATTTATATTGACTATTTGTCATGTTATGCCTGGGAACCAAACCCCCTAGGTGTCATGTTTTAACATGAATCATCTTGTTGAAGGTTTCTGAGGTTTTCTCTAAACCTGGAGGTCTGTGTTGGGAGGTTGGCCTTGGTGGAATTGATGGAAATTCCTGTTGAGTGTCGACTTTGGCGATTCTTTCTGTAATGTTATTGCGTGTTTTTTATGGAAATGGCAACAATCACAAACTGGTGTTTAGTTCGTCTTTGAGGGGCAATGTATCATACAGTTCCAGTAGTTAAGTAATGATGGCCTTACTGTTTCTGGAAACCATTTCCGCAGAGTTCGAGGTGTTGATTTGAAGAATGATTTCGCCTTTGTTGTAAGTTGTTACCCTTTCTTTGTTTTTTTATTTCTTTTGACTTAAAAATCTCCTATTGCCTTGGCTCCAAGGTGGCTTTCAGTATCAGCTTGTTGGAATTCTGTTGTAAGTAATGGTAAGATATTTTGTGTTACTTTATTTGCTTGTTCCTGACATCTTTTGAACAGGAATTTAGCGATCCTCGAGATGCTGATGATGCTAGATATAACTTGGATGGCCGTGATGTTGAGGGAAGCCGTATTATTGTGGAATTTGCCAAGGGGGTAGGAATTACTCCCTTCAATGTCTATTAACATAGGATTTTTTTTTAAGAATTGGTTATCCCATTTGTAATTAACTTATCAAATGGATGTTTTCCATTGGGCATTAATCTTGGGTTAATGCATATGTACTGTAAAGAGTTCCTTTGTCTGAAAATGCTTGCTCCATGGACTTATATTTCCATGATTGTTGGGTCTTACAGGTGCATATGGGAATTTATTCCATACAATCTATAAATTGGGTTTTTGTCTGGTGTCTCTGATTGCTCTCATTGTTCTCTCTATTCTTTTAATTTTAATTCTTGTATTTTTTATAACATCTGTTTTTCAATGTATCTGTTCTGACTAGATAGTCCTTTTCCTAATCTAAACAATCCCATTGAATATCAATTGAATTATACCTTGTCTAGTTTTTAATTTTTGTGATTTGTCTTTTTGTCATCAATCATCTATCCTTTTTGTATACAAGTAAGAAGTATAAAAATAAATTCAAATTAGATGTGATGCTGATCTCTTTGTTTACCTTTTTCTGATTGGCTTTTATTACTATACGAACTGTTTTCTGTTTATATGTTGATATTCAATTTCTTCCTAACCCTGACATTTCTGATTTTAATGCTTTTGTTCTATGACTTGTGTGAACAAATTTTATTTGCTTTTGATTGCTTGTTAATTTTATTTTTTAACCTGATTTAAATCAGGGTCCTCGTGGTTCCCGGGAATACTTGGGTCGGGGTCCACCTCCTGGATCTGGACGATGCTTTAACTGTGGCATTGATGGTCATTGGGCCCGAGATTGCAAGGCTGGGGATTGGAAGAACAAGTGTTACCGTTGTGGGGAAAGAGGGCATATTGAGAAGAACTGCAAGAACAGTCCCAAAAAGTTGAGGTACGGCATGATGTAGTTTCTAAACCTCTGCGACATCGAGTTTATTTGTTCTTAACACGTAAACATGGTTATTGCCTTATGGATTTTGAGCTTTAAACTGATGATGTCAATTTGAATTGTTCTAACAGTCGACGTGGAAGGAGTCTTTCACGATCACCAGTTAGGTCACGTTCTCCTCGTCATGGCAGAAGCAGGGATCGAAGCTACAGCCAGGACCGCAGCTACAGGTTGGATTCTATTAGTTTCTAATCCTAATGTTTATGGTTCTGATGCAATGAAACTGCCATTTCAATAAGATTTTCTGTTGTTTAAGTAGTCAGTATTGTTTTGTATTATCTTCTATTGTAAGCTGAGTTATGGGAACCTTTGTTCTTGCCAGCCGATCAAGATCTCCTGTCAGAAGAGATCGAAGCCCAGTTTCTGAGGATAGATCACTGAGTCCTCAGCCATCCAAGATAAGGAAGCATAGTGCATCCCCTGACCAAAGCAGCCCACAGAAGAGAGGAGACACACCTCCTGGTAATGAAAGGTTGGTCACTAGGCAAGAGGGGTCTGACTACAGTGATGGTCCTAGAGGGAAAAGTAGAAGCCCTGCCAACCCAGCTAGGGATTGCGATGACGGGGGCTATGATAGCCATAAAGCTAATGGGCGGAGACGCAGCCCCAGCCCCAGCCGGAGCCCTAGGGATGTTGACAGAAGCCCCACTGATGAAGATGATGACAATCACCGTCGCACTCAGTCACGTTGAGAAACGTTTTCTGATAAATGAGGTCAGGGTGTGGCCCAGTTTGTATCTGCATTGTTTATTAAGTGCAGTCAAGCTTAATTTTGTGATAATTGTTTATGAAGACGGTTTTTATGTATGCTATTTTTCAGATTCTTGCTGGTCAAGCTACATGTGTGGCCTACCTTGAATACGGATTTCATGAATTTATTTCTAGTGAGGCCATAATTTAAACCAATATGAATTATTGTGAGAAATTTAAATCTGGCATGTTTTGTATCCTTTCCTCGAATAATATAAATCTTAAGATTTTCTAATTTTTTTTATACAATTGTGGTAACTATGTTAATTAGATCAATATAACTGTTATGAGAAGCTGGTGAGTAGTCGAGTTTCAAGCGAGCGCGTGGGATTTGGGAAACCATTCAAGCTTGGTAATTTTATTGTTTAGACTAAATTGAATAATCGCCTAGGAGTTTTAATTCCTTTCCCTAGAGGATTTGTTAAGGTATTGGACATCATTGTTTGGAGGTGGAAATATAACAAGTAATGATAATGGAAAGTTTTGGGGAATTCACGTTGCGGTTACAAGAACATTATTTTAGTTGAGAAGCTATTGATTCTTCAAATAATGTTCTAAAAGCATTAATATTTGTCTTACAAAATATGATTTTCTTCTTCTTCTAAATGTCATTGTAAGAAATAGTAGTTATTATTATTATTTATAACAAATAAATTAGAATTTGTTTTTTTTTTATAAAAAGTAGAACTGGAAAATATATTTTCAGAAATATGGATCCTTATGAATTTTGCAAAAAACTATGATTGTTTTCTATAATTATAATCAAATTAGATGAATTTTACTTTTTAAAATTTGAATTTGTTTAAAATACAAGAAGCGGAAGAACTGCTTTAAGTGTTTTGATGACTTATGGTAGACGTCGAGGTTGGACGTTCCATCATTCACTCACAATTTTTTCCTCGCCTATCTAATAATAAATAAGCAGTTAAACTCTTTCAATGCTAGACCTTAAATTGACAAAACTGTGACATGCCAGTTAAATGTTTTGTCGTAGTTTACATAGTTACGGACTAATTCTTGTCAAAGTTTGAGTGAACGTTGATTTTATGAATCATTTTGCTAGATGAAAATTTTAAAAATCACCTTCAAGTTTTTAAAAGTTTGATGATTAAAATGGACGTGATAAAATGTTAAAAGTTGATTTTTAAAATAATGGTAATGATAATAATGATCTAAGTTGAAGTTTTTTGAAATGATCGTGATAATGGTAATAACCATCTTGCTTCCTTCCTTCACTGCCAACAGGTATAATAGGGGCCAAATTTTGCAAAGCGCAGAAGATCTTCAAAGATTATATTGCCAATTAGAAAAGTTATATTCAACTTGTAAAATTATTTAACATTATTATTTAATTATAAACTATTATTTATGATAAGTTTATTTATTTTTATAAAATCATCTTAAAAATTATATAAATAATTATTTATAATTAAATAAAAATATAAAATTATTTTTGACTGTAATAATTGATAAACTCTTAAAATAATGGTCAAAACTCAAACGTCCCACTCTGTTTATTGGTTATTTATTATTTTTTTCAGCGGAATAAATAGTCTAAAACATAGTTTTTGGTGGGTAGTAGTCCAAAACTATTATAGACACGACTAATGCATACATATATTTATCATCAGAAAATGCTTTCCAACAGCCAATTATCCCCACGTAAACATTGCAGCTGAGACATCCAGTTTCCAACAACCTACAGCTGAGTGCTAATAATTGAGAACCAATTCTTATTATTTTCAATTGAAACTTCAATAATAACAATAATCTTACCTGAGTAAATCTGCTCTCATTGAGAATCAAACACCTGAATTTCATGCGGGCCCTATATTTGGGCTACAATTTTCAAGGATCAACTTTTTCTCCCCATTTCACAAATTTTTCATCTGCTTCATGTGTTGAAGAGTTTTCTTTTCCGCTTTCTAGTCTACAAGAAACCTCAGCAAACAAGAACAAGTAGTCAATTTCCAAATTTAGACCATATTCAATTTTAACATCCTCTCTCATTTACCTCAAGAATTGGTTCAAGAGTTGCTCTTCCTTTCTATCATAACCGAGTAATCTCCCTCCATCAGATCACAGTATGAACACACATACAGTGCCTGACCAGCATCAAGTTAGGCCTTAGTTTTTTACTAGATTGTTATAACATTTCTGTCATATGAAATCCAAAACAGCCATAAATGTGTAGTATGTACAGGTAATATGAACAACATATTACTGTCCATTTTGACAACCATCTCTTATCGTGTAAGTTGCCCGTCAAACAAAAAAATATTTTCTCATCCATTTTCTTAAACAAAATTGTGTGAGGATAAACTACTACATGCATTCCTTTTTATTGTGATCATGCTTATCGGTAGGCGGTGCTGAGACAGAAGCTACATGCATGAACACATTTTTTGCAAATATAAAATTGCAGATATTATCAAGTAAATAACTATAGATGAGCATACACGAGAAAAATAATTTGGAAAACAACATGAAAGGTTAATTCAGAAATGCAAGGAAGGGGAACAACGTTAATTCGGGCAATCCCAGTAATTCGCAGATCGACAGGAACAAAATGAATCAACATTCAAGAATGAAGTCTTCAGACATAGCGTATAATATTATCAACACTAGTGGGATCAGACCAAAAGTAATAATATTGAAGATACATAGCAACAAATTTGTAGTTTAAGATAAGCATGCCTATGCACCTTGTGTTCAATTAATACCTTTTAATACTCCTCTAGTTGTTTACGGGAATAAAGTCAGGATAACTTTTTATTTCTTTTGATTCTTAACTAAATCATCTCCTATAATTAATTTAAATACATTGGTCATCAATGGCGAGAAGCTTCAATACAATATACAATAGATAATTGAGGTTAATCGCTCTCTTTTGCCATCTGCAAAATTGAACTGTAAGCATTGTACTAGAGATTAAAATTATTCATCGAAGTTGAAATTTTATTACTTTTGATGACTTTATAATTGTTGCACTGGCATCATATATTTCATAGCTACTATCACAGTTGTTTGCCAAGTTTAATAGCACGGTAGCTGTAAGAGGAGTTTTCAAAGAAAAAACATAATAAGAAACTCACCACCAGAAAAAGATAAGCACCCTGGGCACAGAAAACTAGCATTGAAATCTTTTTCCTTGAAGTGGACGTATCTTCCACCACGAGTGGTAAAATCAGAAGGACACAACTCCTCTTCGTCGAATACATCATCTGAAAGAATTTTGTCTTCCTCATAGAAACCACATCGCTTGCACTTTTTCTGGAGTATAGATGCATCTTAGCTCAGGGAATTGCATACTGCAATAGTCCCTCCATATAAACACTGTACATGAGACCCTTCTGCTGAATAATGAGAAATACAATTAATTTGGTTTGGTTACTCGTCTCTTCTCTGATCACTTTCACATGATGGTATCAGTGCTCTACTCGTAGAGCTATGTTGTACACTGACAGGGATCACAACTCACTCATGTTCGTCAAACACTAGCAATGAGGAAAATAGCAATGGAATATCGATCCTTTGCAGAATCCATTATTCTATTAATATGTTCATCCATTCTTGGATCATGATTTTGGTTTCACCAACTATAGCGCAAAGCATCTTCTTTCTGAGAGATGCAATTGATGTGTGGAAGGACTTGAGAGAATGATTCACTCAAGGCAATCTCATTTACACATCTGAAGTTCAGCAACAGATAAATGGATTAAAGCCAGGCTCAATATCAGTGACTGAATTTTTCACTGAGTTGTAATTTCCATGGGTGGAACTTGAGAGCCAAAACCACTTCCAACTTGTACTCCTCTGATTCAAAGTTCCTGTGCATAGATGTGAAATGCACGTATGTTTCAGCTTCAAGATCAAGTCATCCAGTTCTTAACAGGATCGAGTTACCAATTCTCTGTCGTAAAATCACGAGTCTTTAATGGATCCGTTTCCACCATTTAATAGAGTTTTTCCATGGTGTTGCAGCAAGAAAGGCAAGGAAATGTTGCTAATCTTGATGAGTCAAAGTTTCTGGACAATGCAGCTGATACTCAAAAGCCAAAAGGCCAAGGAAGAGAAGCAAATAGCAACTACAGTGTAAGAAATTCGAACAAGATTTGTACATACTGTGGGAAAACTGGACAAACCATTGAAACATGCTATAGAAAGCGTGGTTTCCCACCAAATTATGGGAAAGGGGTTCAACCTGTAGCAAATGCTACACTACAACTGCAGAAAACCTTAGGTTAAAAGATTAAGCTGTGGTTAATGAAGAACTGCAAAACAAGTTTCCTCCCATGTTCCACAAGAACAGCATGACAGAATAATGGTCTTGATACGGTACATAAATGTTAATCAGCCAGCCATCACAAACTTTTTTGTCTTATGCCCTTGCCCATGCCACTTATATCATAAACCGTGTTCCTACCCACCTCTTAGAAAACCAAATCTCTTACAATTTGTCACATGGCTAACTATCTGGCCTTAGTGATCACAAAGTCCTTGGATCACTATCTTATGTCACATCAAACCAAACTTGAACCCTGAGCTAGAAAATGCCTTTTTCTAGGTTACAAAATGGGAACAAAGGGATACGTGTTTGCTAGATTTGAATAGCAGAGAAGTGTTCATATCTTGCAATGTGATTTTCCATGAGACTATCTTGCCCTAAAAGGCTGACATTGTTAGCTGCTCCCTCATACTCGGGAATATCATTCAGTAGAACCGCACCTCATACTCGGGAATATCATTCAGTAGAACCGCACGCAAGTTCCTCTCCAGTACTAGATTCTGATGATAGTGCACCGCTAGAATCTGCTGTGCTGCTTAACATTGCATAGGTTGAACATCTGCCAAGAAGATCCACTCAGGCTAAACTAAATATCAGCAGCCTCATCTTGCTGAGTACAAAAGCAGCTGCTCAACTGATCTGGCAATTGTTCTTCCTTGCTACACTCTATCCTCTTTTTAGTCATGTTTCCTTCGCTAATCTCTGCCCTTCCCATTGCCATTTTTCACTTTCAATTACCACACATGTTGAACGGTAATCCTATGCTGGGGCAAGTGAATACAAGTGCTGGATTCAGTCTATTCAGGCTGAGGTTGCAGCTGGAGAGAGCAATGGGACGTGAAAACTAGTTGATCTTCCTCCTCATGTGAAACCCAATGACGGCAAATGGGGATATAGAATAAAGCATTGAGCTGTAGGATCTATTGAGCGATTCAAAACTCGACCTGTGGCTTAAGGTTACGATCAGGTTGAAGAGTTGGATTACTTCAATACATTCTCCATGGTTGCAGAGTTTACTGATGTTCGCATGCATCCATCCATAGCTGGCATTTACATCAGTTGGATGTAAACAAAGCCTTCTTGCATAGAGACTTGCAAGGTGTCTAGATGCTTTCCCTCAAGGTGTCAACTCTACAAAGCCCAATCAGGTCTGCAAATTGTTGAAATCCCTTTATGGGATGAAGCAGCCACAAATGTTATGAAAAATAGACCTCAATTTTCTTGCAACATGGATATACTCCGGGAGCCTCTGACCACTCCCTCTTTGTCAAGACAATTGGCACTCATTTCACAATACTTTTGGTTTATGTGAATGATATAATCTGCCCTCAATTCATCTTTTATGATTAAGGATTTGGGAGTACTTAAGTATTTCCTTGGTTTGGACTTTGTACATTGCTGACTTTGAACAAGGCATTTAATTTTTGGTTTAAATATGTTTTTTTATATTCGTAAAATAATTTATTTTGATTTTATTGTTTAAATGATCAATTTTTTAATTTAGTACCTCACATTTTTTTAGGTTCAATTTTATTATTTAATGTTAGTTTGATTTTATTAATTAATGATATGACAGATAATTTATACATAAATTTAAGTAGAAAAGTTATTTAGCTACAACAAAAATTGTGTATCATGTAATAAAATTTGACTTTATTGTTTCTGATTGAATTTTCTTATAGTTGTTGGATAATTTTTGTGGTTGGATTTTCCTACAAATCATCTTGTCATGCATAATGTACTAAAAGTTAACTTTATTATTTCTGATTGAATTTTTCTGTTGTTATTGGATAATTTTCTAGTTGAATTTTTTTATAAATTATTTGTCACATTATCACTTAATGAAACTAGATCATGGTAGGTAGTAAAATCAAACATAAAAAAAATGGGGTACTAAAATAAAAAAAATTTGATAATTTAGATAGTAAAATCAAAATGGATTATTTTACAGGTATTAAAAACATATATAAGCCTACATTTTTTGAGAAGAAGTATTGTTTTTCGACATTGATGTTGAATCTAGTCACTTAGAATCCAAATCAATTTGAACACCATTTGACCCTTCAATTAAGCTCCATCAAGATAGAGAAAAGTTTTAAGAAGATGTTTCATCCTAATCTTGTAAACATCTCATAAAAAAATTGCTTTATCTCACCACTATAAGAGCTAGACCCGACATTGCATATGTCGCTTTTCAACTGAGCCAACTTCTTTCCCATCCTTTGATTCACTTCATGTTGCTAGCAAGGTTCTCAAATATCTTAAGGGTTGCCTAAGCCTAGGTTTACTCTTTCCTTGGTCTTTTACTTTGTAATTGTTTGATTTTCAAATGTTGATTAACTTAGATGCTTAGACTCTCACCAATCGATATTATGACTTATCACTTTCTTGGTTTGTCTCTCATTTCTTGATACACTAAGAAACACCTAAAAATTATCGTATTAGAGAAGTGAAAACTGACAAAAATAGGTTGTGTGATGTATGATTTTGAGAAGAGTATGAATTTTACAACAAATAAGTTAGATTATTTTCACATTTTTTTCAATTAAAAATAAAATTAACATAAATTTTAATCCTCTAATTTTATTCTATGAACAATTTGAGTAGTTCTTATAATTTCATTTTTGTTTGTTATAGAAAAATTTAGGGGTAAAGTATAACACCCAATTCTAAAATAGTGCAAACTTGATCTCTATGTTTTTTGTATTCTTAAAATTGAATTTTTTGAAACCAATTTTTATTTTGTTTAAGTCAAGATGAATTAATTAGAAAGTTTTGGGAGAGAATTACAAGGTAGATAATCTTGAAAAGCATTACAAACAAAGTTTGAAACAACATAAAAAATATGAAATTATTAGGATTATTCATTCCATATTTTGCAAGAAGATCAAGAACCTAATTCACCTTTCATAAAACATGCATCCAAATAATGTGTTCTTTATGTTTATGGATATCATGAGTACCTTTAACTGGATTAACAAGGATGAGTGTAGTTACAACCTTAAGTTAATAATTTAATAACACCTAATGAGTATAAGTACACTCTTATTCTTTGGAATCCTTTGTCCTAAGCAAGTTTGAGATTGTAAAAAATTCCCCATAACTCAGTAGTCAAAATATTGCATGTACCAAGATTAGAAGTGAATCCACAAATTAAAATACTAAAATAATCTTGAATCAAACCATCCACACAATGTCTTACCACTTATTTCTTCCATCAATCCATAATAATTCAAAGCAATTTCTCCAAATTTGGGTGACATCTAGGTAATATCTCTCACACCATTTTCACCTATTTGTGAGTTATTCATCAATGAAAGCTTACTTTAAGTCATGTTAACATAAGGAATTGACCTTGAAGCCTTGGTAACTTCATCCTCCATTGTCCAAATCTTATTTATGAATATATATTCATTACGTCTCCACCAAATTAGATGAAGGACAACTCCAAAAGGAACTCTCCATGTAACTCTCATCATGTAATAATGATTGGCCAAATTACTAAGTGATCATTCCCTTCAATCTTCAATCATAAAAAAGTTGTTAGTAACATTCCTTTGTATGAACAATAAAACTTGGATATCATGACAATTCCAAAAGATATGTAGCAAATTTTCAAAATTAAAACCACATATCACACACAAATCCATAAGTGTAAAACCAAGCCTTTACCTTTTCAAATTTGATAATATTCCTTCATGGAAAGTCTTTTTATTCCTTTTGGCTAATTCCATATTAATTTTTTAAATAAAGGATTAGAGAGAATAAAATCAAATTCCAGGATTGAATCGTATGTTAACTCCATAAAAGAAAAAAACACCATCGTTGGCCTTGCCTTATACAAGAACATTGTTACCAACTTCATTTTGAGGATGATATAGTGCATAAATTTTATTAGTGACATATTTAGTAATTAAGCCACAAAAATTATTCACCATAGGATTTTTGTATTCTACCACATTTTGATCTATAATATAAGAGAAGATATATGAATTGAAAATTTTTGCAATAAGGACACAACCTGTAACTTATTGATCAAACCAAAACCTAGTTATTTTACCATATCCTAACCTCCACATGATATTCTTGTTAAAATAATCCCATGAAGCATAGAGGCCCTTCCAGATATTATTCCTAAGTCTTGACTTGTCCAAATTTGGCCTCAAACCATCTTTACACTTGTATTTTTCACTAACCACCTTTAACTATGGTGACTTTTCCCCATTATTACAAAGACGCCAATCAACCTCATCATGAAGGTTAAACTTGAATCTCTTATTTTCCTTAAATTCAAACCCTCCACACTTTTGGAAGAATAAACAACATCCCAAGATACATATTCCATTTTTCTTCCTTGTTTGGAGTCATCCTAAATAAATCCCTTATAAGCTTCATCAACTCCATCACAAACTGTTATGGGCAAATATGTAGTTCTCATTACATATGTAGGTAAAAATTGCAATATATATTTCATATAAGTAACCTTCCTTACAAATGACAAAGTATGTGCCTTTTAAGGGTTAAGTTTTTGGTTTAATTTATCTAAAACAAATTGGAAAGTACTTTTGGAAGCTCTCTTTAGTTTGTGTTCGTAATTGGTCACTTCTTTGCAATTCATGAAAGATTACTTACAATATATATAATAAGTGAACATCTTTTTGTATGCATATTGAAGTCTTGGCTTATAAATTGTGGCAGACATGCTAGATCGAGGCTAATAAATCCTATTGGCATGCTTCACCTCATATGTTCATTTAACTAAGGAATATTGGAACATGCATAAAAGTGGATAACATTGCTAACATTACTATTTATCCTCATATACAACATAATTCTTAGATTTCATAAGCATGCAATATACATGAGGTGACACATTATATAATAATTCCTAATGTTCCCAAAATTACTATATGTCCTTATATGCAACTTAATAATTTAATTCCATAAGCATGCTATAAACATAAGGTAGAAAATTTGAGAATAACAACTAATCAATTATGTATCCATTTTATCATTTAATGAAGTTAAATACTTGTGGTCTTTAGTATGTGGTTAGACACATAATTATGATTGAAAGTATTAAATACTATGTATTTCATACTGGGATTATACAAACATTAGCATTAATTTATCATATCAAAAGTTTCACTATGACAACATTATTATATGATGTCAATATGTATTGGATGACACGCTAAAAAGTTCAACATATGACTTTTTAAAATGAACCTACTATACTGATAAATGTCAATTTTTAATATATTTATTTGTGTCTTTTGGGCTTTATTATTGAGGAAATTAGCAACTATTTTCT